>JAMKCH010001369.1:0-37316 GCA_023653785.1 Ophioderma brevispina
GGCGGGGAAGCGGTCACACACAAACCTATGGAAGTTAACATTGTTCAGTGTGTATTATATGCATTTCACTTCTTCTGCACAGACTAAAATTGGAATTTATGTTCTAATTCAGCACGAATATGTATATGAATAGGGCCACATGATAATTAAAGTAATTGACAACCTTTTAATTAACAGATCTTAAGTAACGGTTCACCGCATAATGTTGCATGATCATAATGCCAACAAACTGCGTCAGTGTCTTGCCATGTTAAACTACTAACAAAGTCAGTTATTCCCAAGGACTGTACTGCATGCTTTGAATTAAACTTGTTCAAGAGAGGAGCCCACTTTATTCTACTCAAATGACTACCTAGACATGTGTTCACTTGCCATGTAATGACATTGTATAAACATCCACTTCAGGACCAGTATGTCCGGTATACACTTACTATGGTTGGTTTTTCAGTTGTTTTTTTCAAAAGATATTGAAATAGTACCATTTCAGTATTATATTCTTAAACAGCTGTGAAATGTAAGCAATTTCATTGTCTGATGCCCATGTTCAGTCGACAATTGTAGTACGTGTTACGTATTGACGTTATTTTTTAGGTTGAAGCACTCGCATCATACTGCGTTTTGCTACGTTCGCGCACACCTGCAACGTTGCGTCTCATTGGTATGATTGTTGCGTTCAACGGGTTTGTTCGATTGTTGTTACTGGTTGGTGAACAGTCCGTTCTTGTTGTATTTAGCCGGAAAGTATTGCGAAATTGGGTTAAAGATAACCTCAAATGTTGAAGCTGTTAAGACTAAAGGTATGATTTTGGGAACCGGTACTCTCTTGACAACAACTGAAACCAAGGCGACACCATTATTCTGCGTGGAAGAACTCGTCCTCCGCAGTCGTTCTTGCACTTAAAATAATGGTATCGCCCTTGGTTTTCAATTAGTCAGAAAGGGGTACCGGTTCCCGAAATCATACCTCTATTCTCCCTAATCATCCAAAGTGCCATGATGAGGAGAAAGGGAGCTTCAATGACTTCTCCAGTGGTATTGATATTTATGCTCAATTTCAATACCAAATTTTTAAATTTTGCTTTCATGTGCTTCTTTGTGAAAGGCATAACACACACATATATATTTTTAGAGGAAATGTGATGAGGAATTCAATCTGAGAGAAAAAAGTGGTAGGGGCAATGGGGGTGAATATGGCTCTTACCAGAAACATATTTTTTGTGTTCCTTGAAAGTAAATGTTTTCAACCATAAAATTCTTCTACTTCACCCTCCCCAATTTTTAGTGGCATATTGAAGTCCTCATAAATTTCCTTTTTAGAAATGTACTTTTGTATAGTAAGGGTGAATACTTCCTGATGTTATGCTACCTTGAAGCGCGATAAGATGCGATTTCTTAGAATCACCCAATGTAACGCTATGGGTGGCGGTTCAAGACACATGGCCACAAATTGGATTTAGCTAGGTGTGGAGTATTAAATCTATTTTAATATTATATGATAAAGGCTTTAGGGTCAGTAATTCAACAAAAGTAGGTAACAATAGCCAGCCTTTCTACACATCCAATGCGATGTTGATTAGTATTTTAGGGTGTGGGTTTAGGATTAGGGTTAGGGTTATAGGGAGGTTTAGACTAGGGTAGGTTAATGTAGGGTTATATAGGGTAGAGGGTACCTTATTTCCCTTTAACCATAAATTCTATCTAACCCCTTTATTATTGATATAGGTCTACAAGTCCATATATTTCGGGGGAAAAATTTAAAAGAAAACTATATACGTAAATAATCTATATAAATCTCATTCTGATAGGATGTAAACATGTCTTGAATCAATTCCAAATACAAATCAAGTGTCTTCACGTCCATAATAGGTGGATGATTAAGATACATAACGTGCATAGAGTATAGGCCCGGCACATGTCCGCAGCGTGTCACAGAACATCGGGTTTGGGTGTTTTTAATGTTTGTAACGGAATAGCGCCATCTCAATATGATGTGCTTATTCGCGTAAAGATCAAAATGACCCCCACTTCCGGTGAAAATGCTTATCCTAACCCTAACCCTAACCCTAAACCCAACCCCTATCCTAACCCCGTCCCTAATAGGTTGATGATTAAGATGCAATAACGTGCACAGAGTATAGGCCCACGTCCGCAGCGTGTCCCAGAACGTCGGGTTCGGGTGTGTATGTTTGTAACGGAATAAAGCGCATATACAATGGTGCGTCTTTATTCCGTACTGAATCAAAAGGAACACGACGTCCCGATGGCGGGTATGTTTGATATTTTAAGCCGTTGCTTGCAATGTGACGGAAAAAGTCCAAACATACTGTATGCAAATCCGATTTATAAATTACCCGATATCTTGTGATAAAATTATGGTTGACAGTCTATATAATCCTCAAACCGTTCTAACAAACCCAATTTTATGTGTGTTAAGTTAAAACAAAAAAAAAAAATTGAGAGGGTACCTATTTGAGGATTATAATATCGACACTCTATATATAATCCTCAACAGGTCTACAATCACAATTTTATGTTCTTAATTATAGGAAGGAAACCTATTTGAGGAGTATCTAGTGTTGACAAGCTATCATGTCAGAATTAACACCCGTCCCGGAGGACGAGAAAAAGGGTCTTCTTTGGGGGATTTATAGCTTGCTATAGCAAAAGAGGGTATAGGCCTCTAGTATTTTGGTGGGAAAGAAGGTTAAACAAGAAAGAAAGAAGGAAAAAGAGCAGAGGTAGCCGATTTGTTTTGGTATTAATCTGAACTCAGACTCAGTAAAATGAGCGAATAATTTACTCTTTTGATAGAGGAATGATTCATCCATCTTAAACTCATTCCATTTTATTTTGACCAACAATAACAAAAATTTATCTGGCAAAAATAGCAGACCCACTTGTGCCACTGGCTGTGTGTACATTTTCGTGTACTTGTAATGAAACTATTGATTAACCCTCACCCGGACCGGGTCGTTTTGCCGACCAACGGCCCAAATGCAACCGAGGTGCACTCCTTTTTATTTTTAACGTCCCTGATCCAATGAGAAACAAATTTTGCGTTCATTGCATCTCGGCGTTTTCCCGGCACAGGAAGAAGTAGCGTAAAGTCGTTAAGCCCAGATTCAACGAAGACCTCGCGTATTTTCCCGGAAGACAACCCAGATGCAACGAAGGACATTGCGTCATTTTCCCCGGAAACGGCCCAGAATGCCACGAGAACATCGCGCCATTGTTCCCGGAAGACTTCCCAGATGCAACGAGGAACATGGTGCGAATGCCAAGAGACAGGGATCCTAAATAAATAATAAATTAAAATAATGGATGCGTACTGCACACTGATCTGCCTGATCTGTAGCTTATAGTTCGCCAGTCGTTCGTGGCGTCTAATTACGCTACGTCATAGCCGTGCGTGGCGCTCTTACGCTACGTCATGCTCCGGTTTACGTCATGAATGCGTTATTCATAATTAAAGTGCTTTCGAAAATGGTGGCGCTATCACCATCGATATCGAAATTGTCTATGGGCATTTGTACACATGTTTGACGTCTCGTGGACGCCGAAGGTCATACTGACCTTTCAAACACAAATAATGAGCTGTGCACAAATGATCTAGATTGGATATAATAATAGTTTTAATGATCTTTACTTGATTGGTTCAAGATTTGGTATTCCAAAACAAAAGTACATAAATCAAATCACACAATTTATATAACTTACTTATGTCCTCAGAATGTCCACTAATGTCCACAAGAAGCTTTGCAGTTCAACGATGATATTCCACACAGCGAGACTTCAAAAGGACAGCGCACAATTCATACAAAACTCCTCAGGCATTATTCCAAGGGAATCTCTCAGTCCTGAAGGTAATCTTGTCAGCGTTCAAGACGCAAGGTTCAACATTAAGTCCCTCGTAGAGACTAATCCACGTACATGTTATATCAGTCCAGATAATCCCCACTATTTCTATCTGTCCACAATTTGGAATCCTATTTTGATTCCCAGTCCCTTTGGCTTCAAGATGACAATTAGAATAATTACTGCAACTCTGCTCACATGGAATTATATATCATGCAGCTAGGTACTTGATGTCTGCTCCTTAATGCAAAGTAAAACTGCTATCTTCGAGCTTACTTGTTTATGCTGGCAGAGAGTCCGTCCAGTGATAGTATTGAACTACTCACAGATAGATTCCTTTCTAACAATAATCATACATCATTCTCTGCATCACATAACCTTACACAGCTGACCAATCGATTCATCACCCTATTACATCACTTCATATTATAACGTTGTGGGGAAATTCCCCTGATCTTACAATGTTTGTCTCAAAACATAACAAGTTTCTAAGTTTAGCATCCTGGGAATCCCCACTTCCCCTATTGTGCATCTAAACAGGTGCACTTGGCAAAACAAACTAGGGGTATTCCCCTTTCTCTCTTTTATGTAAACAAAATACTTTGCCCGTGAGAATCTCTTCTCAAATAAAATTGAGAAATAATAGTTTTAAAAGGTTAATCGAAAATGGAGTCCATATAACACAGTCACCCGCCTATGAAAAGCATTGCGCCTCTGGCGGTCAAACCGTCCGAAATGCAGTGGAAAAGCATCGCATCATTTTCCCGGGAATGACGTTCCAGGTGCAACGAGGAACATGGCGTCATTTTCCTGGAAGACGGCCCAGATGCCACAATGAACATCGCGTCATTTTCCGTAAAGACGTCCCAGATGCAACGAGGAACATCGCGTCATTTTTCCCGGTAAGAACGGCCCAGATGCCAATGATGGTTGGGCCAATGAGAGTCAATTTCGCGACAAAAAATAGCTGTTGACGGCCGAGATCACCAGAAACATTTCCACCGGTACCACGTTTTCGTTGCACGCATTGCGTCTGGGCCGCGTTAGGGTTCACACTGCATATGTAGGAAAATAGAATTTTTTTTAAATCTTTCAAATAGATGATTTTTAAATCAACTTAACGTGAAAGATATGTTTTCAACATAAACGAAATATGAAATTAAGATAATATGTCACTGAATTACCCCAAAAAAGATATTTTAGTGGCTTAACCAAAAGTGTGATTTCCACACAGTGAGGAGCTGAGGCCCAATGCCTCACCTACATTGCTTTGGTTGCCGTTTCAAATTCAGCAAGACAATAAGAAGGTTCCAATACCTAGTTCTGCTGGCATCACCTTTTTGTCTTTCATTCATCTTTTAACATTTGTACATTATCGTATATCAGCTAACGTAAAGGTTATGCCGCTGTACATGGACTTGGTATCAACAATAAGCAAAATGCCAACTTTAAAGTCATCTGACCTCGTCAAGAATTTTCAAACTTGCCTCAAACAGGACTCTGTAGCAGCTTTACAAATAACTACAGAATAATAATCCACAACTTGTTTTCATCCAACTGCTAAAAAAGTACTATTGGATGAATTTTCAACACAGACTTATTTACTCCCTAAAACTGTCAAGTGAGTGGTTGCCAGTTTCAGATCAGAGTTTGGCGGGTCAAAGGTCGACACGCGTTCGTTTGTTGGTCAACAAACACGTTTGGATATTGTTCTGTTCGTATTGTAAGATCCTGTTTTAGGTATTTGAAAAATCTTGACGATTCCCAGATTACTTTAAATTTGGCATTGCTTATTGTTGATAGCACCAAAGTCCATGTACATGCGGGCATAACCTTTACGTTAGCTGATAGTGATATACGATAATGTCCAATGTTAAAAGATAAAATGAAAGACAAAAAGGTTATGTTCAGCAGAAATATTCCAATACCATGTTGCCCCCCATAGCGCTAAATAGTTTAATTTAATTAAACTCTATGGTTGCCGCCTTAATCCTGCCTAGACAGTCAGACAGTGCTGGACAATAATTCGGTTGCCAGTTTGGAAATTGCCCCTATGCACATTATTTTGAGGCTATATTTTTAGTATAAGATAGGGAATTAAGATACTTTTGTAACAGGGAAAATGCTACTAATCAGTGACACCAGCAGCAGCAGGGTGGGTGGGGAATATAAGGGTGTGCCACTGTTACAAAAGTGTTTCCAATAAATAAATAAAATAAGGGTGGCAGAGTAGATGAAGATTTCCCCCAATGTATCCTTGCTCCCAGTTACCTTCAGTTATACTTTCACACTTCTATTCATACTAGTTCATAATTATAGGCGATCAAAAGATACAGGCAAGACCGAATGAAAGGTTCCTCTATCATAGCGTATACAACCACAATGAAAAAATGTATTTTTTATTTATTCCTTCAATCGCCCTGGCTGCCGGAAAAAAAATCACATCGTATAAGTGCCATCAGTCCTAATTTTGTTAATACGTGCAATTTAAAGTCCGCGATGTGGATGCTAATAGATACACACCCTACAGCATGGCAGCTGGCAGGCACGTTGAGGTTTGGTTTAAACTCCAACTCGCTTTTGATTGGATAATCGGTAACAATAACGCCCCCGTGATATTACCTCGTTGGATACTAGGGAACATCCAACGGTCCCAGTCATCCAAATAGCGCTGCATTTCTCGGAACCCTAAGCCCATTTGCTGCGCGCTAAGCACCGTGCCTGGTACAGTGTGATTCATTGACATTTTAGCAATGCAGTTGCTAGTAACGTCGGCCGTGAATTCCATTGCACGTTTGAAACCAAAAACCCTCAACGTCTTAAACATGTGTAAGTTTTGAGGCCTACAATTTAAACATTACGTTCGGATTGATGGCGAACTTAAATATTACTAAGAAAAAAAATAAGAAGATTAATAATCGTTTGTTAAGGTAGAACGTGCTTAGACTCGGTTATTTACAATTGTGTCGGTTCAACTCGCCGGCGGTCAAAGCACGTCCATCCAAGAAAACAACATACTACTCCTGAGTACTTCCGGGCAAAATTTTCATGGTGTTCAAATCATTTCAACCTTAATTAATATTATATTATATTTGCTTACCATCAACCAGCTTCTTGTGTTTATCAAGTTGGTAGTTCCATTATCTGCCAAGAAATGAACACTCATCTGTGAAACACGGTCCTCCACAGTGCACTGCCGGCTTGTGTTTTCACCCCTCTATATCTCTCTCCCGCGTGCCGAACAACAGCGGGCTTAAAATAAGTGCTTGCTTTGTTTATTTACCCTAGCATTTACTTATTTTAAACGAAGGTGACACGAACAGACTTGTCACTTGCCGAACTTGAAAAAAAGTCGGTGGGTCGGGGCGATATTTTTCTGCGCTCAAACCCCCTTAAATTTACTCAAACGCTAATTTTAGGCTCAAATAAAACAAATTCGCATATCGCGCAGAAACGCAACCTACGCGCGAACCCTGACTCTCCATCATCATCAATCATCATCAGACCATCGCCATCATCAAATATCAACACCATAATGCAGACAACAGTAAAATTAATTACTCTGTTTAAGTACTCTGAAAATGAGAAAGTAAAACTGAAACCCACTTGAGTACTAAAAAAAAAATTTAAGGAGAAAAAGAAAAATATTTTTGGAAAATAATATTATAACACCCTCTTTTGCTAATTGGACCCCTCCTATTTAAACTCCAGACCCCCACCCCCAGCTAACAGGCTACAAAATCGAACACAGTATTTTTTTTTTCCTTAATTCCATTCCACTTTGACGTAATGCTACAATTAGCAACACCCGGATTTCCCCGCCGCTTCCATTCGCGCAATGCGCTATTCCGACTGAAAAGTGCAATTGGGGCTGCCAAAGTGAACTCAATGTTCACCTGTTCCCTAACATCGAAACTGCACAAATTCGGGCATACATGTATAAACGTAACGGTAAAATAAAATTCTAAAACTTTCATTCACCGGTTTGGTGTTCAGATGTTGTCGAAATCAATGACCCTGAGTTTCTGAAAAACGGGGGTCATGGATACATGATATAAGATACGTGATAAAATTGTAATGGCCGCCACAACATCCGCGTATCCTAGTGACGTCTATATCGAAATAGCGCCGCCACAGATCATAAATTCCAAGGTTGCTACATATGGGATGTGGTTCCTTTTTCAGCAAGCTATGAGGGTTCTCTTTTTTTGGTAGACGTCTTTTGAGGAGATTGCCATCACAGGTCTGTTACCTGGTTTTTTGCAAAACTGGAATTTTTCTAGAGAAATGCTCGCAATATCAATTCCTCAATTTCTGCCAACATTTATTCACATTGGCTTTTTGTTGCCATTGCACTGCATTTCCATTGACCGGTGGCAGTTCCTCCAACATGTTCCAAATTATTCCCAAGCCTCAAGGCAAGAGTCAAGACTCATGCAATTTTGTTTTTGGGCGTCAATCATAAATAAATTCAACTACCGTAAATTAGAAACAAAACAAAACAATTTGACTAACAACAACTCACCCTGACATTTTTGGTGCTTCCTTCCACTGGTTGCATTTTGCTTGATTGCCATGATTTTTTTCTTTAAACCGAAGAAAAACAACTTTCACTATCAAAACACAACGCAGTTTTTCTCACGAGTGACGGGCCATTTTCCGATTGTGACCTCTGACCTTATCGCAATATTGTCATTTTCGTCGTAAATCATGCATTCATTGTTTGTTGATGTAACTTGATTTTCATCAAATTGCAAATTAACCTCGGAAAATTGTCAAATAGCCCAGATCGAATAAAATTTTTCTTCAAACTACTCTCATCTTCCCATCAGTCGACTCTATTTCCCGGCATTAATTTTATCAAACACACTCTGTGAGGCCTGAGTGATTGATACGGTATCAAATTCGGCACAAAACAAAAAATTCAGCCACGTAGCTACACAGTTTGTCACATGCAGGCCGTGGCATGAGAGTGGGATATGTCCTAGGCTAAAGTGAAAGTTGATAAGCTATCTAAAAAATACTGACCTAAAAAGAGAGAAAACCGAAATGAAGGAGGTCAAAAGGAAAATGTAGTGCTTTTTTGTATTACATCTATCTATCCCAAATTAATTTAAATTTAAAGCCGGCGGCAGTGCAGTGGCATTCGTGTCGATCCTGTCATTGGGGCCACGATCATATATATGTGAAGATAAAAATTACTTTTTCATCCGATTTAAGTATAGCTGACAATTTTTAAATAGTTTTCGGTCAGGGCTTTAAGCTTGCGCACAATGTTATTGTTGGAAAAAAAGGATGGCAGGGCTTCGATTTAATGAGGGAAATTATGGTAAAATAACAAGGTGAAGACAGTTTTTTTTTGAAAAGTGCTAAATCAATCGTTTTTTGGCAAGGTTATGTTATGCTCGAAAAACTACTACAAAAATGCATCCGTTTTATATCGTACTAACAATATCGCTTGACATGACTTAGCTATAAATCCATTATAGAAACGAGGTTAAATTGTTGGAAGAAGGATGGAGGGCTTCGATATATGTGGGAAATTGTGGGGTAAAACACAAGGTTTCAGAGCATCCTCCATTTTCTATCGTAAAAACATTCGAATCACCATATACAAATAGGCTATTCATGATTTGTTAAAAGGCCGTAAATCTTTACGAGGGAGTCAGCTATTACAGAACTAATTTGTTTTGGTTGAGTGTAAATGGAACCGCGTAAAGTCGGTGTGGACTAGCGGATCCATGATCGCAGGACAATAACTGGTAGTTTTTTTTTTCCCTGCTAAGCATAACTTCACAGTATGTCCTTTACCCTGTTTGTTAATGACATCCGTTAATGTCCCTTGAAACTCAATTATGAGTTCTCGTCACACATTTTTTTCAGCCCATACTGAGGAACTATTTCATTATTCATATTTTGTTTACATGCTATTTTTCAGTGAAATAAACCTACAAGGATCGACGAAATACAACAATATGGTCTTTTTTAACTCATTACCGAGACTTCCCGAGACAGGTTTCGTTCTTACGAAAAATTCCAATAGCGTACTGACAAGGTGAGCTTGAAAAACCAAAAAATTTTTCCAAATATGAAATTATTTTCAGATTTACGGCCGCTAACACGGCCCAAAATCATAACGGGTGCGGGCGGGGGACGAAAACTATAATCGATTTTCAGGTCCTTATGACACCATTTAAAGACAAATTGAAGTTTTATGCTTAGCATAACTAAATAAAGGATACTCGCTGCATCTACGCTGCTACTATTCCCAATAATTGGAACTTCCACTGACGTTTCTTTAACAGTATGTGCCTTTAACAGTGTATGTGAAATCCCACAACATTATTGTATCAGCTATGACATTTTTGTGTAGCCTTCAAATTGTCGACCACTGACACATGTCCCAGCCTCCAATTCCATATAACCCGATGCTTTTTCGCTAACCTCTTCTCCTTTACACTATTTTCCAATAATTGTAAACTTATGCATCATCTCTTTTAATTTGGACATATCTTTGGTGCCATAGTTTCCCCCCCTATGACACAGCAGCCATAAAAATTAAGACTATCTAAGGACAATCATCAGACTAGACTTTAGCACTAGTATATCCAATTTAAATACAAGCTAAAGCTTCATTAAGCACTGGCAATACACATCAGGACTTAGTCACCGTTCAGAATCTTAAGTACAAGTCTTGTAATTTCATTAAATTTCACTTCATAAGAAAGTTGATGAAGATGTTTACGACTATCCTGTCGTTGCTAATAACACTCTAAGGAATAGGTTTCAAGTTGGACTCAGTTAATATTCGCATGAAGCGTGAAAATTATTGGGAATGGTGATACAAAATTTTGCATATCGTTACCACTATTGTGGGTCATGACTCCTCCCATGATTACATTCCATGGCCTTATTAATAATTTAATCAAGGAGGAGTCATGCTCAGCAGACTACGCTGCAATACGCATTTGATTTTAGCTTCAATATTTGCCCCATAATGCATCAAAGGAGGGAGAGTTGAAGCTCGGTAACAGCCACTCCCGTCAGCGGCTGCTAGCTTCAATGCCGATTTTCGTTGAAAGTGGCAGCACCAAAATCAGAGTAAAATTTACTTTTTTGAGCACATTAAAACCCTAACCCTCCGAGAAAATCAATGAGATGCAACTATCCGTTGGTACCGAACGTCGGTCCGATAATTGCTTCTCATTGCATCTCGGACTTTATCACTATTTTCTGTCGCGAAAATGACTCTCATTGGCCCCTCATTGCACCTCGACTGGTTTCCCCGCAGGAGATGAATAATTCCTCATTGGCAATCCTCGGACCGATGCCCCTCCCCGCAGGAGATAATGATTCTCATTCATCTCGGACCGTTTCCTCCCGCGCCGAGTGAATGATTCTCATTGATCCTCGGGATGTCTAACACGCCACTTTAAACCACATAACCCATCCTAGCATTGAGAGTCAATATACCCCTCAAAACCCTCAACTATTTTCTTTCTGTCGCGAAAATGACTCCTCATTGCACCTCGGACCATTTCCCGCAGTAGGTGAATGATTCTCATTGCATCTTGGACGTTTTCCTCCTCCCCGCAGAGACGAATGATTCTAGTGCTTCTAACGGACCATTTCGCCCGCAGATGGGGTGTCTGGTTCTCATTGTGCTTCTCGGCCATTCTGATTTTATACGACGCCACTTAACCACCGGTGCCGGGAAAACGTCTGAGATGCAATGAAATGGCAAAATTTGCTTCCATTGATTCTCGTAACTCAAAAATACAAAAAAGATTCTCATTGCATCTCGGAACGAACAGTTCGGAGGACCAACCCCCCGTGACGTGTTAGGGTTAAGCTGTAATTCATAGATGATTGTGGATCCAAAACCATTTAGGTGAGCTATTTAAAGGCTGACTCATAGATTTTCAAACACCACAAAATATAAATTTTTTTTGTGTAGTATTAAAATAGTCACTAGAACTAAAGATAGTCTCCTAAAATGTTTAATTGCACCTTGGGATGAAGCGCTGAGGAGTTGTCGTTTTTCATGCAGTAAACTTAACAGTAGTCTAATATGATAACTGGGGGTCAGTGTATAAAACAAAATTTCCAGGATCCGGAATTTTATAACAAAATTGTGATTTGCTAAGGATTATGATTTTGAGCTTGTTATTTATACATGAATATTAGATATATGGACAACGTATGTCCATGCAAACCTGACTTGTTTGGAAATTGATGGCGCCCCCTCGGGAAATCTTTTATCAATCCGCCTTTAACCTTGATACTAAAGATTACACTTGACAACATGCTAACTATAAAATAGTAATAACCCATATGATCATGGACCCTCAACGACAGGATCGCCCATTTCGTGAAAGACGGATTCAGCACCTTCTGTTTTATTGGATAACTGATAAAATAAACCACCTCGCTTTGGACAACCACCTCTTATTTTAGTGTGTTTCCTCACAATGGAGGATTAGCTGATTGTTATCTAGCAGAAACAAGTACCAAAAACGAGTACAAAAATTACCTCAGATCATGATATGCTAACCAATCAATAAGAATCATACAATGCATCTTAGGGGCACTGCCTCATTTTTGTACTCATTTCAGGGAAGCCACTTTTAATTGGACCTCGTTTTTTAAGTGGCTATCACAAGGGAACACAAAAGGTTAATTCTCCATTGTTATGGGTGCTTAAAAATAGGGGTTTGTCTCAATAATTATGTGTGTTTGTGGGCCCCCGCTATGCTTTCAGGACCACTTTCGCAATCCGTTTGTGCGTGTGTATGTGGTGTATGTGTGTGTGGATGTGTGTGTCCCAAATTGTTAAGTTTTTTTTTTATTGAACCTCATTGATAAAGTTTTAACGTTCAATTTGGACCCAACTCATGTCATCCCTAGGTGTGACACAATGGGACCTCATTATGTGTGAGGTCAAAGGTCATGGTTGAAAGGTCAAAGGTATGTGAGTCAAGTTGAAAAATGAGCTAAAAATTAAAATTCTCTAAATTGAAAACTTGAGTTCAATTGGAACCAAACTTTGTCAATAGGTGCACCATGCGAATCCCTTCGTATGTTGATGAGATCAAGGTCCATGCCAGGGTCAAGAAAGGCTGGGCAGTCCACAGCCTATATTCTTTGAATATAGCGAGCCACGCGAAAGCCTAGAACCGGCGAAATTCTAGTTTTTTACAGTGATTGTTCACTAATATCCTTGAGAAAACTTATGTATACACAGACATTCTAGATGATCCTGACCACTTGCAGTATCTATTTGTGTTTATGAGCAATTCTTGTTTCCCACGGTTCCCATCACTTAGTGCATAATTTCTGTCCATGATTGATATATTAACGACATAAAATACAATTGGCAAAATTTCTTAAAGATAACGACCAAATTTGCCGTACTATCAGGTATACCATAGTTATGGTCTCACGATGATATAAAATCGCCAACTTTTCCTTAGTTAGTCCCGGGGACGAGGCTGTGATCAACGAAAATGCCCTGTATGACATGATGACTATTTTAACAAATTTTTTCTGGTGGCAGGTTTTGTATGAATGATCACCACTACCTCACTACTTGTCCTTGAGAATTGCAACTGCGAAATAGGTTTGGTATGCTATTCTTACGAACACTGCAAAACTATGATCACTGAGAGCACACAGCATAATGATACCTGCACTACAACTAAACAATAACAATTCGAAATACACAAAAATTCAGAAAAACGAATGCCACTTGTTGTAGAGCCACAAACCATTAGCCCCCTCATAGATGACGTTGAGGTCTACAAGTCCCCAATCGGAATTCCAGGCCCTGATCCAACCTGGAAACTATCCAGCTGGTTAAAGAGGATCTTTCACTGTTGATTTTGACTTGCACTAACAACGAAGAAGAACTTTTGCCAACACCTGTGGCACCCTATACGAATTAACTTAATTTGTAGGCAACAATTAACTGCAAACTTTAATGGAAATTTGTGATTGATTGATTGATTGATTGATTGATTGATTTACAATCAAAATATTTCCACTAAAAATGTTCTTCCGATGCAAACCTCAATTATCAAGTACTTTATCAATTGAAAATGGTTTAATGTACAGGGCATATCAATAAAACCGCAACAAAACTTCTTAACTTCTTCCCATTTTTGTGGTAATTGTGTAAAATTAGACCGAAATTACTAGTGCCATCTTAAGCCCAAATCCCCTCTTTCCAATGATAGGTAATTTTATAATTATGTGCGGTCATGGATCACCAATTAATCATTGTTTTTGCACATGGGACAAAGTCAGCTTGGGGACAAAGTGTTCATACACATCCCCATTCACGTGCAGACTGAAGTGAGAAGAGAGGGCAATTGAATGGAATTGTGTTACTAGCATTACTTGAAACTTGTCCCAAGCCTCACCTTGTCCCATTGTGCAAAAACATGATTTCTCAGTTAACCCATGACCGCACATTAACAAATTACCTATTGGGTTGTAAAGAGCAGATTATTTGGCTTTAAGATGCGTGAATTATTTTGATTTAATTTTTTTCCACATTACCACAAAAATGGGGAGAAGTTTTGTTGTGTTTTTGTGTCGTCATGGAGGCACATATCGTCCAAAATTCTGTCCGTCCGTCCTTTGTCCGTTCTGACTCTGTTAACCTTTTTACATGCTTTGCAGGCTAAACGCTATCCCCGATTTACTTCAACGTTGATACGATGATAGAGGAGGTGCTGGCAATTATGTTAAGCTTTTGGCTGCATTATTTGCATATTCATTCATTTTAATGAGCTTATTTGCAGAGTTATTTCAGACATTTTCGGTTAACCTTTTTTGAATGCTCTGCTGGCTAACGCTAATCCCGATTTATCTTCACACTTGGTAGGGTATACAGTGAGGTTCCAAAATATTTGTGTAGCTTTTGGCTGCATTATTTGCATATTCATGAATATTAATTACCTTAGTTTGTCCGTCAAAATGACAACCCTTTCCCCATAAGGCTTGTGTGCAAGTTATGTGGAGTTCCGTAAGGCGTACGTGTATAATGAGGTAACTTGGTGGAAGGAAGCGGTTTAAAGAGTTCTCGACCTTATTAGATGTTGGGCAATTTCAGGCGAATTACATATGCAATGGCGAATTGTGTGTGAATCATATGGGGGGAAGGGTTAGGTGTTGGGAGGGGTGGGTTGCGGGGTGGTGTGTGTGAGTGGCGAGGTGTGGTGCTCAGGGGGGTGGGCACCGGTCGTGGAGAGGTCGGGGTTTGTGCATTCTGGTGGGTCATGGTGGTGGCGTGGGGTAAGGTGCCTGTCGGGGAATAGTGGTGGCGTCGGCGAGGGGCGGGGGTGACCTCAGGCTGACCTTGGTGACCTTGTGTGTGACCCTGGTGACTTCATTGACCTTGGTGACTTTGTGTGACCTTGTGACCCCAATGGCGACCCTTGGTGACCCTCACATGACCTTGCTGACCTCACTTCACCGTTTAGCCCATTCACAAATCGGTGTGCCGGGAGCGGTCGGGTGGGATGCTACATGGAGGAGGTGGTGTGTCAGGGATGGGGCAGGGTTCGTTGTGCAGGGGTGGGGTGACCTTTGTGACCCCATTGACCTTGTGACCCTGTGACCTTTGTGACACGATGCGCCTATTGACCTTGGTGCCCCCATGTGACCCTTTGTGATCCACTGTGACCATGTGACCCATGTAACCTTGGTGACCTCATGTCACCGTTGGTGCCCTCATGTCACCTTTGACCCATTCACAACCGCGGATGGCAGGACTGACACTAGCAGTCCCAACGGCCGCGATGTATTTCTCATACATTTCGGTTACACTTTTTTTAAATGCTCTGCTGGCTAACCCCTATGGCCCGCTTTACTTCATTATTATGTTTTTCAGAATCTTCATCCTATACATTTGTACACCAGTAATGACAATAAACGCGCATGCACTGAGACTGACATAGTTTTTGAGACCATGACATGATTTTAAAGACTAGGACATGAGTTTTTCTGGGAGGCGACTGATTGGTTGAAGTACTTTAGGGATGATCCTTTCTTTGAGGGGTGTTATGATTTTGGGAGTTGCTGTCTATTGTTGACTTTATTGGTGGTTCCTGGTGGCTTTTGGTAATATTGGGTTCCATTCTTTTGTGATTCCTGGTGTCCACTGGTTCATACATTGGTGTTATGTTGGTATTCTGTGGTGTTATATTTGTGTCCCAATTTTTTTATAGGATCTAGTTACTCTAAACTCAAGCTGCTTCACTAGTTTGGGTTCAAGTCCGATTCCTGAAAACTAATACTATTAATATTGGATGATTTTTATCGCAGTATACAAAGAAAGTTTAAAAATCAGTCTCAGCTATGAGTTTTGAAAATCTTGCACGTCGTATGTCTCTCGACTAGCCAATCTTTTTCAAAACTCATAGCTTTACCGATAAATTCTTGTATCCTACTCAAATCATCCATATGGTTTTTGTATACCACTGTTCTCCAGTGGCATTTTGGTTTCTCTTCTAATCACATTTGCCAAACTTCATCTTAAAGCAATGATCGGCGCAACCAAGCGACACTTGTGGTTCGAGAACCGCCGTGTTATTGATACGCCCTGTATGCTATCTAGAGCACAATTCGCTATATTTTTTTTTGATAAGTGATATGGACCAGGGTTGATTCTGATAAGTTTTACATTTTCTTCTCCAATTCATCCATTGCCCTCATAGAACACAAGCATAAAAGCACAAGAAACATAAAAGAAAGATATCCATGCCATCGGCAGAGTCTCTCGACTAGCAATCGCGACAACTTTTCGTTCCGAGGCAGTCCGCATGATTCGACTGGAAAACCGTCACTAAAGTCAGATTAAGTTGGTGGTCAAACTTGTACTAAAAAGTAGGTTTCAGCCTTCAACTCATTTTCTTCCCAAGATACAGACAAAAACTACCGTTTTAACATTTTAACATAAATAGTAGCCATATTGAATAGGGCACTGCAATATGCATTTATCGCTTCTACCATAAAACTGCAAATTAGTTTCCCACGATTCTTGGCTGGGCGTAGTCAGCACCAGGCAAATAGATGGTATGATAGACATAAATATCATGAACAATCACCTTTACAAAAGCATTATTAGCACTTTTTTTTTAAGAACGCCCCCAATTTTTCAAAATTTGAGATTTTTTACACGTTGCATTGGTACGGCTAGTAAACCATACCTGTGAATGGTGCTCAAAAATGTCCGTGTCTCACAAACGAGGACTTTTGTAATTAAGAATGAATAATTGAATCGGATCCCCGATAATAATTCAACGCTGCTGGAAACGGCCTCCAATGTGAAATACCGGGAAATGCGCCATGTACATGTCTACGCTCATCCATTAGTTGTTTTATTGGTTCAGGCAAATCAAGTTAGGGTTTATTTTCTCTAGGTGGCCCTATTTCATCTTGACGACACACTTAGCATTTCAGCTCTGCTTCAATCCAATCTGGGATCCAATTCTTATTACAAAATCGCTTATTTTATGATAAATACCATTTTTAGCAGCGTTCTTCGCAGGTATAGTTTCTATACAATCACCAACGTACCTTGCCAAAATATCAGAATTTTTGAAAATTGGGGGTCGCTCTTCAAAAAATGTGCTCAATTCTTGCTTGAACAGCAATATAATGTTCATTTCAAATTTTCTGTAACATATAAATGTTTTTTTTTGTTTGTATTGTTTTTTTTTTGGTTTTTTTTTGTTTGTTGGTAAAGTTTTAAAGCTGATTCAGCGAGTTCCAGGGTGCCTCTCAATTTCTAACAAATCCATGTGTTTTTGCATATACATAATCTTTCCACATCTAAATCACTGTATGAAATAGCTAAGCTCAAATCGATGTCCTTTAAGAAATCACAACTTTGTTTATAAAATTCCGGATCTGAATTTTTATTACTAAGGCACTGTTATACTGTACATCAATATTTACTACAAGAAAACAACAAAAAACAATTGATTCATCTCAACTTTGGAATCACAACATTTTAGGCGACTACCTTTAGTTCTAGTTAACTTTTTTAAATTAATATCCACATATTTGTATGTCAAAATCTCTGAGTCAGCCTTTATAGATGGTCGGGTAATGCTCTGCGTTGCAAATGGCCATTTTTTGTATCTTGACTTCCCAGTGTAATAGATTAAAATTCCATAAAGTTCTCGTCAGGAGAGAGAACAGGGGAGAGCAGGAACATGTGGAGGAAGAAGAAGACACATTTACAACAGGCCAAGGTACGACCAAGTGTGGTACATCGGGACTTGTAACCCCTGCCACTACATGCCTCATCTATTGGCAGCACACCGACACATTGTCTTAAAAAGAGAGAGTGCTCTCCTAAAGCTCTAATGTCATTAAAAATAGCTGATGACGAATTTATTTTACAACTAAAAGACATCAAAAATTATCGTCCAAGAGGAGTTTTGCAAATCACACTCCTACAATGCACTTAAGAAGAGCGGATTCAGGGGAGCTATCAAATGCACTTCAGGAGAGCTGTACGGAGCAACCTTCTCACTCGCCTTTAAAACCTGGAGCGTAAAATAAAAGGAGTGTGGACCAGCCCTGCCTCTATTGTAAACATGATGGGTATGAGCAACCAGCGATGAAAGGAGCATTATCGATTTTCAAAGCTGAGATTCGAAGCTTCGCCGCTCAGTGATTCCTGTCAACAACCCATTGGCATTGTCTCACGGAACGACACGCGAGAAGTCATTTCCAATAAACAGGCTTTCTAGCCCAATTTCCGAATCATACATATAGAGCTATACCATGATAGATACATAAATCAAGGCTTCCTAGCCAAAGCAAGCGTGTAATGTTAGTTTTACATGTAATAATGTTATTAATACAAACTTGACATAGTCTTAGAAGCCAAAGATTCATAATACGAATACTTCCGGTGATTTTATTTTGTTTCCTGAGAAAATCGCACACTTCTGCACATTTGTGAATAATAACCAATCACATGGGGAAACTGTTTGGAATAGTCTCCATTTAACTCTAAACCCCGTGCACCCCCGCAAAACGCCATAATTATGGTAGGAAATAGGAAATTATGCATATTTCAAATTTAACTGAACAACTGCTGGTCATTAGATCGCCGTAACTTGTGAGTTGAATGTCCAAATCGATCGGTTTTCGCGTAATTTATCGGGAACCATGGACACTTGGAAAATGGATGCCGGAATGTGTTTCTGTTGCTACGCGAGGGACAAAACACCAGTTATTCTACGGGCTTTCGGTTCACCAAGTGAAAGGTCACAGCACGATGTCAAATATTTTTGGAGTGATGAGTGCTCAAGAGTGGAAGAGGCGCATAACCATCATGTACATAAAAGCCGTGTTCAAGTGGCACTTCGATTCAAGATCGCGACCTTAACAAAGCTAACGTCAAGTACCACTTTCACCGATTAGGAGGGCAAGGGTCCACATCCTTCTCTTTCTGTAGTCATGTTAAAACACAATGTCTGCTAACACACTAATTGGATTGGTTACTTGGAAGGTAATGTTATGTAAGGAGCGAAACACAAACTCAGAGATACTTTGAGAATGGTGCTATGGTTTGCACAGAGATATAGAAGTACTTGGTTGCTAGGGCTATCATGTGGGTCCTGTAATGCGCAAGTCAGATTGTGTCATAGTGGAGTGCCCAGGAGGTTAAATGAAAACAACAGGATGATGGATGCATTTAACCCTCTTTGTGGGCCGCCAGTATAGCTGGGCAGGACCATTAGCAATCCGTTGTGCGGGTGTTATGTGTGGATGTGTGGGTGGATGGTGTGTTGGAGGTGTGTGTCACCAATTGTTAAGTTTTTTTAAATTGACCTCAATTGAAAAGTTTACACTTCAATTGGAACCAAAAATTCTGTCATAGGTGCACAATGGGATCCCTCATATGTTGATGAGGTCAAAGGTTATAGGTTGAAAGGTAAAAGGTCATGTGAGGCAAGTTGAAAAATGGGCTAAACATTTTGTTTAAAAAAAAAAAAAAAAAATGGATTAATTGAAAACTTGAAGTTCAATTGGAACCAAACGTTGTCAAAGGTGCACCATGCGATCCCTCATATGGTGATGAGATCAACGGTCAGGTGCCCAGGGTCAAATGTCTGGGGCGGCCCACAGACTTATATTCTTGATGCTAGCGAGCGCGAAAGCCGAGACCGCGAAATTATAGTTTAACTTGCTCTCGCCCATAAACCTGTGTTTTTTATTTTGGAACCCATTAACCACCCCTTAAAAATATTTTTAAACGATTTGAGAAAATAAATCGATGGATTTTATAAAAAAAATGAAATGATCAGTTTCTGAATTCTCTGCATTTTTAGCAAATTTGAATATGAGAATCATTATTTCAGATTGGGTTAATTACTGGGTAAACAGTTGCAATACCAACAGTTGCAAAACAATCAAATTTGTGACAAACTAGGGAGCCATAGTTAAAATTAAAAGGAAACATCCACTGATAGTAGAACTCTTTTTATTGCATCAGTCAATCTTGGTGTTTATATTTTCTGATTTTAAGGAGGTGATAAGACCTCGGCTAAGTTGAATTTACTAAATTCACTTGAATTATGAAGAAAATGAACAATAGACGATTGAGCAATCCCCATAAGATCTCGTTATTTAAGTGCCCATTCTCCATCTGGGAACTTGCAGCAACTCAAGGTCAGCTAAAAACGTTAAGGGCATAATATTAATACTTAGAGAGAAAACTTACATTGCTGTGACGCTTGCCACTATAGTTGTGTAATCGTCAGGCAGGTGACAAGTAGGGCACAGTTGCGATCCGAAAAATACCACCTTTTTTCACGTCAGTGCCTTGGTTGTTTTCTGTTCCTTTGATATCTTCTACATTTCTGTATGATTAACTTCATGTGAAAGGTACTTTGTTGTAGGTTTAGCACGGTGGGACGTGAGGACAACAGGATTTTTGTAAACTGGAAAACTCGGTGCAAGTTACCGGATGGAAATGGGCACTATAACAGGACGCTTATGGGGATTGCGCAATCTGTCTATTGAAAGCATTAAAATGTGCAACGAAGCGATTCGAATAAACAGGTGTACGGAAAAAGGAAAAACATGTGAAAATTCTATTTTGGCACTGGTGTAAAGCTTATATAAAAAATTATTCCCGCATCTGAACGGATTAAGCTGAGAACTGTTTCTTTGGTACAACAAATAGTGAATTTATAATTTCGTGATAGGAGCAAATACACAAATTCAGCTTCATGTTTCTATTGAAATACAATACAAATTGCCTTTTGTTTTCATTTTAGGTCATCTTTGGAACAACATAAAAAGTAGGGATCTTTGAGAATCTAATCTATATCACATCTCGACATTTCACAGAAAAGAGGATGACTTGAGAATTCTTGTGTGAACCTTCCTTTAATGAAACAATGGTCGTAGAGTAGTAGATGTTCAAAAAAATGTACACAAGGGGTTTGGTGTGAACAAATTGATAAGAGCATTGTTTTTATGTAGAAACTGTTGTAATCTTTTCTCTTGTTAGTTCAAGCTCATATCACGTAAAATCAGGAATAGGTAAGTTTGGAACCATCTTCTGTGTATGTTGAACAGGCAGTGGATTGCCTCATCATTTTTTTAATTCCATTTGCGAGGGAGTCGTTACATGTATTTTTCCCCTCAAATCAAATGCCTTGTTTGCTTGAGTCAGCTACAGTGATTATGAAGGTGGTGAAATGTAGAGAGTTCTCTCATGCCAGTAAAGTGAATTCTGATACTGATAGACCAGAGGGTGTATTGAGTCAATCCCACAATGCACCAGTTTTGGGAAATTTCACCTCAATAGGTCATGTGATCCCACAAAAATCTTATTCTTAACACTTAAAAAAACCTGACTTTTATGCTCATTTTAGCCCACAAAGCATGATTAGTACTTAGGGAATTTTTAGCATGATCATGAAGTGTCATGTGGTTCTTAAACTTTTGGAACATTTTTTATCCCCAAGTACTGACACGTGTTAAGTACAGTACAGTAAAGGCACATTGCAATGCATTATGGGATTCGTTCAAAACACCCTCTGCTGATAGACCGTACTGTGGGAGTGGGCTCTATTGAGCACATGTGCTGTAATGTTTTAGTTACCTTTCTTCTTTGTTGTTCGTTTTCTGGAATATTTGTATGTCACAAGGAAGTTATAAGGGATAATCCCTGGGTGCCTTTCCTCGTCGGTTGGATATATCCCCTCAGGTGACTAAAAAAACCCTGTTTTATGGGCCCAACTGACCCCTGGATTTTTAAGTTTTGCAGTATTTTTTTTTTTTAGTTTTCCAAAAATCATGTAAAATGAGCCTGTTTTTAGCCCAAATTTTATCAATTTGGCTATTTTTTTTAGAAAATTGGCAAAAAAAATTTCATGTTTTCCCCTGATTTTTCAGTTTTTTGGGACTATTTTAAAGGGGCATTTCGTGATCCACAGCCTCGTCCCCCCGACTTAACTAAAAAATGTTGAGATTTTTATATCATCTAAACCGTTAGCCTCAGTGATCCATGTGTGCCCAATCTTACGTGCAAATTCGGTCGCATTTGTAAGAAATTCGCAATTTTGTATTTTCTGTCCGTAAACGGACAGAAATTACAGCACAGTAGCCTATGGGACCGTGGGAAACGAAAATTGCTCATAACACAAAATCGCAAGATCGGGATCAGCTCAAATTTTGAGAATAAGCTTTTCTCAAGGATATCTAGTGATCAATGAATAAAACAGACGGTGCTGAAATCACGAAGTGCACCTTTACCACCTTAATAATCACACAAATGTGCAGCAATTTGTATCATACCTACCACAGGTATTGATCGAGATCTCGTGCACTTTAGCACAGTAAGTGTAAGCTAATTTTGACCTCAAGAAAAGAAAAAAAATGAAAAATTTGAAAGGTCCGCTCGCCCGTAAAATGTTTTTTCTTCGTCTAGCTCCAGTATGATGCCTTTCATGCCTGCGGGCCATTTTAGAGTGGGGTGTACTTCACATGTACTGTATATTGCCTTTTCGTGCCTCTCGAGTATTTAGGCTCAAGAAGATGTAAAATATAACAGGAAGATACTGTTTTTAGTATCAACTTGGCATTTAGTGATTCCACCAAACATGGTCATAGCGTTACACATGGGAACTTGGGAGCTATGCTTCCCCCCCCCTTATAACTTCTTTGGTATTTCATTTCTATGAGCAGTGTAGTCTTGTAAACTATCTGGTTTGGTCTGTATTTCACAAACATATCATCTGGCTGAATGTAAGATGTGGTCTCCTCCAATGCTCTATTCATTCATGAATAGAGCATCTTCCCTGAACAAAAGAAATTCCTGAATATTTCTGCCACTGTCCAGGAAAACCAGGGCTAGCTGTTGGAATAAAAGCTCCTTTTGTGAGCACATTGCACAGTTACTTTAGTGAGCATAGCTCGTATAAGTCAATTCTGTAAGCATTGCTCATGTCAGTCAAGCTTGTGAGCATGGCTTTCACACACAGCTGTTTGACCCCATGCAAATGGTCTCTCTTACTTTAAGAGAAATTTTAAGTAGTGGCAACACAATTTTGACAACTGATATGCAAGAGCTATTAACTCTGCAAAAGTCAGAATGATCCATTGCAGGAATCTTACCATATAGGCCTATGAAGGTAAGGATTTATATGTTATAGCGCCCCTTTATATCCATTCTCCATAGAGAGACATGTTAAACTAAATTTGAGAGAAAAATCATATTCACCCGCAGTGGAATTTCGTAAAAATTTACACAGGGTGAAGTTAGTGGGATAAAAATCCAAATTAGTTGTCAAAAGTGTGTCGCTGTTGATAATTTTTGTTTTATTCTGGATTTGTCATAATAAATGAGACTTTCAAACAGCTGTGCATGAGAGAGTGTATGAGGCAAACCACTAGGTCTGGCGGATATTACAGAGACAACTGGCAAAATTGTGTACAATGCTTTTTGATCAATTTGAATTGTGAAAAAAGAGATGCATATATGCAAAACTCAAATCTAGTAATCTTACCTCTAAGCAGTTGAACTGTCTAGAATTTAAGTTTGAATTATATCATTTGTGGCATGGTTGGTCATCCGAGTGTGGTTTTAAACCCCATTACCCCAGTCAATTTAATTTTTTGGTTATATTTTGTAGGTAGTATTCTAAACATCTTGCCGTACATCCCTACTCAGGTTTACCTTAGCATGAAGCAAAATATTGTAAAGGTGCATGTATTCTGTGATCTGAGCACTTTCTTATTGGTGATGGTCTGATAGATGTTCACTGATAATTTGTGGCTTATTTTCCAAAATTTCATTTGACATTTGATGGTGTGTTTTGATAAGATAAACAAAGTTTTAAATCCGGTTTTGTCCCCTGCTAACGGGGGTGGCTGGATACACCTTACTCAGCAATAACTGCGTTGATGATTCATTGGAGCAAAGATAATTGACCTGATGCCCTTCCTGATTTCAATCCACAGTTTTCGGCGGTGGCCTAGCCTTTGGGAACCAACGCCCTCCATGCAAAACATGTGCTGGATCATGGCTACCAGCGGCCCTTAATTCCTATCTTTCCTATATTTTTTACTCTCCATATAAATCCCTATAAACTTCGAAATCCCTATTTTCCCTATATTTTTTTCTCCACAAAATTCAAAAATTGAGTCTTGCCTGGTTTTTCACAGAATGATCAAAAGGCCTTTCAGAGTCTAAATGTCATTAAAGGAGCTTTTTAAAACAAGCACTACAAATTGGGTATCTCCAATCTTAAATTCGCATGGTTGTACATGTATAAAGAGTCGGCTTTTCAAGTCTTTGTCAATTTTAGGACTTTCTGAATTTTGATGACGTTGTTTGAGGCATGACCTTTTTTAGGAGTAAAACAGAAAATATCATGCAAATAGATGCATACATAGTCAGAGTTGGTAACTCAGACTACACACCTTGAAGTAATTCTATTTCAATCCATTTTATACATTACAAAATGATCCAACCTAGTGCATTTTTTGTGCTCAAAAAAGCCATCAGACACCCCTAATGCCACATTAAAAATTCGGTGCGCCCACGCCTAGAGCGGTCCCACGCTAGCATCGTACCCCCACCCATATGACTTCACTGGCGACCAGAATCCTTTGCTCTTTTTTGTGGCTCGGAGGGGCCCATGTTAATTTTTTACTGGGATTTAAAACATAATTTTTTCCCCATCATCGCCGTTTTTTTGGAGACTAAGATCTATATTTCAAATCTGATATAAGTTTACGTTATCTACGGCTGATCGGAAGTTTGGATGAAAAAAATGTTGTGTTTATGTTGTTTTTGAAGACTTTTGCAAGATCCGACGATCGAGGTTCAGAATTCCGGCAGTTCAGAATTTGGAAGCGGTTTGACATAAGTATCAGATATTATTATAATTGTTATCCATTACATGGTTGCCCCCGCGCGCCTCAGGCCTCTTGTTTCGCGCTGGCTCGTCTTGCGGGTATTAAGTGTGGGGGCTTATTCCTTAGGCCAGGTTTTAGCTCCCCCCTCCCTAAGTCCACCTTAGACCGCCAGGGCGTTATTGGGGATATGTGTGTCCCTTTGTCGTGTCTGCTCCCTTGCTTTAGTTTCATTGTTTTGCGCCCTTGTCGATAGCCTCGGCGGGCAGCCATGTTCTTCAATGTTCTTCCTGCTTATGCCGATGAAGCTCACATTTTTCTTAAATTTTGGTGGGGGGGGAGGTGCCATGTTTCTTCTCTTCTGTCGCCCGTCTTGTCTTCCTGGCCTTTTTCTGTTCCACCCTTTGGGATTTTCCGGTTTTATTCATTTATTTCTTATTCATTATCGGCAAAATCGCAAACAATACAAAAATACAAGTACTAATGAGACGTAATCAGTATCACACAAACCACAGACAACCAAGTCGATAAGCCGGATAGCCCTAAAGTTGGCTGAATATTCCAACTTATTTCCAGTGGGTTCCCAACAAAACTAGTGCCTGCAGAAGGTGATAAGCTAGAAAATTACGAAGAGGAGGAGCGCCAGGAGATTAAGCTAGACAGATTCAGCCAATTTCTTGGTTCACTGCCATAGTAGACAGATGAATCTTGACCTGGTATTTAAAGGAATTCTTGTGGTCAATTGACTTGATGATATCTGTAATGAGTTTTCCGTCAAGGGTAACCATGATAGAAAAAGACTTGAAGCAAGACCAGTAACTCTGGAGACATGACAATTGAATGAACAGACTTGTGCGATAATTATGAGTATTTGATATTCTGGTAAAAAAATGTACATAAATGGGACCATTTGAATGAAGACATTGAACCATTGATTGCGGGCGCAATTGTTTGACTCTGTCTTGAATATTAAACAGTTTAATTGAATCTAAGTGAAACCTTGACCACTGTGTTCTCGGGGAGTCCAATTGAGTACAAAACGAGCCATTTTATTTTGGAGAACCTTTAATTTGCGCTGATGGGATTATGTTTTTTGAGACCGGAATACCAGGAAGTGCACAGCAATATCTATATGACATTGTAAAAGATCTGAGGCACAGATTCTTCCCTAATTTCTGATTGAGGTACTGGAGTGTCTATAAAGATTGCGTTTACCGCAACTTTGTTTATGACAGAATTTACCATAGTGTCCTCCAGACAGGTAATTTTCAAGTGTAACCCCAAATATTTGCTTTGAATCTCTGGGCTTGGATAATTTGATCATGTAAGAAAGATGAAATCCCGTAATCCACAAGGTTTGTGTTCTGGTTCCAATAAAAGCATTCGGTCTCCTATCCCAACATGACGTTATTAGCTTAGTGGATATTAGCCACTTGTTGCAGCATTATTCTAAATATGACCTTGACTACGAGAAAATACCTCGGGATCACTCATGAGATGAAATAATCACACTATCATCCGCATACAGAAAAGCAGCCGTTGTGCACCAAAGTTTCCATGTCATTGCTATAACATAAGTAGAGCAGTGGGCCTCAACATCTCCCTTGTGGGCCGCCACAAGAAAGCGTCTAATCTGAAATTAACACCATCGATGCACACCAGCTGCTGTCTGTTGATAAATAGGATTTGAACCACTTGGGTCAATCCCAAAAGCCCTCAAGTTTTTTGACAAGGATTTGATGGTTTCACCGCTGTCAAAGCTTTTGGCAACTTCAAGCAAAAGCATGCCCAAAATTTACCCATGAGATTTGCTGTCCTGATATATTGTAATAAAAATCAGACGGTGTCAGTGGAATAACCTGACGAAATCCGGATTGTATTGACAAGTAAATGTGCAGACAAGATATCCTCACCTGAAAGGTAACACATTTTTTCTAAAAATGTTAGAAACACAACTCAAAATGCCTAACCGTGCGGTAATTCCCCACTCAAGCCGCTTTCTTATTTAATTTTAAACAAAGGGATGACTTGGGCAGACTTCATATCATCCGTGAACAGTGCTGGTGACTATCGATAAGTTCACGATGTGGTGTAACCAAAGGAGTAAGTTGGTAAGCTCAACTCTTTCAGGATCCTAGGAGCAATTTCATCGAGCCCGGCTCCTTTGTTTTACAATTACACCTGATAACCTCCCTTTATAAATGACTTCTCAGTCACTGGTTTGTTAATAGCCAACTGGGAATAACTCCTTTATTTTTGTAGACTCAACGAAAGACCCAGTCACTCTCCAGAGACACTTGGAAAGGAAGGAAATTTACGGACCAAGTGTGATATTGTTGAAAAAATGAGTTGATTGTCCAATAGATCGAGTATCATGACAAAGCTCACACCGTTAACATGAGAACACTTTTAACCTTTGCTTGCCGATTTAGACTATACCAAGACTTCTCAGGTTCTCGCCACTAATTTTTTTTTGGGGTCACCCTGACTTTCATCTAGTTTAGAGTGAAATAGAGCCTTTAGAGCTTTTTTTTAATTTCCCTCTTAGTTTAATTAGTAACGTGGTGTCTTCGGTGTAACGATACATCAGAGAATCCTCTATCCAGCCGATAACGGAATTGTCCCTCTGGTCCTGATATGTCTACTATGCTTGAGGTCATCCAGGGCTCCGGACGCTGTGGGGTTTAATACGGATGGCACGTTTGTTTGGGTGCAACCTTATCAAGAACGGTGTTCAAGACGAGTTTGAAATTATTCCAAGCAGTATTGACACAGTGGGAATTCAGGACTGATGACAAATCACAGTTATCAAGATAGCTGGACAGAACTTGGCACTATAATGTTTCATAGATCTATAGAAACTGTTTTAAAATTTCTTTGTAGGTCAACTTGCCTTGGCTTTCGGGTGCAAAAAATCCAGAAATGGTCACTGAGACTAATCGGTATGAACGCCCCTTTGGGAACCTTATTGGTGAAGTTACATTATGTGATCAATACACTGGTTGACATTGTTCACAACCACGAGTAGGTTTGTTCCAATAATTTGTTGGAAACCAGCACCAGACAACAGTCTAGATATGAACTTAGTGACTGAAGATTAACTATGATTACAAGAATCAGTCCCAGTACAAGGGTTCCTGTCCCCTAGTATGTAAGTTTCCTGAGTAAGATTGATATTAGAGAGAACTTGGTCAAATTTAATGCGAAAGTCTGATTCTCTATGGGGATTATAAAATTGTTCCCAATAAGATGGGTTTAGACTTCGGAAGTAAAATGTCACACCAGATAGCATTAACGTTGTCACAACATCAAGTCGGCGCAGGTTTATCACTTCCGTACCTAACATATGTGTTACAAGTATGCTTTTTCTTCTTGATGTTTGCACAATCATGAATCCACCGTCTAACACCGGAGTGATACGAAGATGTTCACAAAGCACGGAGGTCCTTCGAGACAGACAAAGATCCGCATGATGCTATGTTGAAATGTAGAAGTGTACAAGATTAGTCCTTGTAACATTCACAAGGGGTGGTCAGAATTGAAGATGTTCATAAGTACTTTGATGAATTGGATGTATATATTGGAGAGGAAATTAAGAAGGACATAAGGCTAAGGCTAATACTATACCTTCTCCGGTCGGAGGCATCTCCTCGGGGCATCCGCCGTTGAAGTTCTCTATCTACCCGACCTCTCAACCTAAAGGAAGTTCAAGAGTACACAAGTTCTACCTTTTGAATCTAGTTCTCCAGGCGATGTTTACGACGTTGGCCACGAGGCTGTCAGACATTTTAAGGGCAACCCGTCCCGCCACTCCTGCAGTTATTCAATATAAAGGCCAGTTATTGAATTAACCAGGTGATTAAGTGATTCTTTACGATTGGCTGGTCAATTCACCCTTCCATTCACAGTGAATTGGAAGATTTCAACGACGGTTGAGTAGTCCGACGGTTCCGCCTCATTATAAGTCTAAACTAAAGAAATCCAGCCATGGTTTTTTTGACGGCTCTATGCATTCAAGTGATCCGACGACCTTTGCAGTCTAATCAACGGGAAGAACTTCTGCCTCAGTTCAGTGATGAGCACAATCCTAACTACCATCAAGGCTGTGTCACTTATTCCCATGGAGGGAATGATAAACACCTTCAGTCCACCGGCGCCCCCGTGGCTCTACAGATGGTGTGTATGGTAATGAGATGAGGGCGACTAACGTGTCGGCGGCGAGTGAATCCCAACGACGGTTTTGTTAAACCCTATTGGTGATAATAGAGTTATTGAACTGGTAACCGTGGTACTCGGGAATCGGTCGATTCCGTATAGATGTGTGGTCTGCCGTGACGATGATCTAGGTATAGTAAATGAGAGGGATGATTATTCCAGAGTCTGCTCTACCCTGACGGCCGTGCTTCTCGTCCCGTGGTGATGACTCAGTCTATTCCAACGAGGGGCCGCCGCTGTTACCGATGGTGTTCCCTGACAATCATGAAACTTATTTAAAGGAACATACTGACATTATTGTTTGACGGAGTTGTTATTCTTTCAACGAGAGTCAGACCTATTCCTCCCCGCGCCCGAAGAAAGTTAAAGTTGTGGATGGTAGAGGTGTAACGAAAAGGAATAGTTTTTCTACTCCACTCTTCCAAGTCTCCTGTTGTCTCCGGTTCTCCAGTTCGTTCAATCTGGACTTCTTCTGGTTCCGTCGCCGTCGTTCCCCGGACAAGAATACTTCATCCGTTCCTCCGCCTCTTCAACCGTCGGTCGCCGTTCTTCAGCTTCACTTTTGTTCTCTCTCCGGTCGGCTTCCAATCATACCCAATCGAACAGCCGTCGTCCATGCTTCCAGAAAGGGTTCTTCTTCTTCGATTCTCTTTATCTGGTTCCAGAAAGGGATATGCTCATTCTTCTACTTCCCTGTAACTCGCTCTCACCTTCCAGAGATCGCAGTTCCATACGCAAGCCATCCAGTGATAGTCACCGTATACAGAGTTTCTTCTGAGAGAATAAGGAAGATTTTGAATATGTTTGGTCGTAAAATGGGGATTCTTCTGATGGACATTCAGCCGTCGCAGCCGTCGTTCTCCAGATAGGGATGGCTCTGGTGCTAAGAATCTTTCTCTTTCTCCTCTCCTTCGAGAAAGTCTCATTCAAGTAGTCAGAGAAAGCATCATGACTCTTTCCTACCATGACTACCGAAGATCTAGAGGCTTTCCTTCAGGTACTTCTCCACGTCATCGGTCCAAGTCCCATGACGGAAAGATTCTTCAGGTTCAAGACATAGTGAAAAGTCTCTCATATGTCCATTAAATCAAAGACTGTTTCTCATAAATAAGTCAGTGGGCTTCTTCCTCGGTGAACTGATTCTAGACCGACTCTTTCCTCTCTGGTGAAAGGGAAATTACCGCTTATAGTGGATCTTCCAAGAAAAGAATCTAAGTGGATTGATGTCTCTCTGATAAATCTATATCAAGCCTAATGATAAAGTTATTTACTCCAAGACTGGAGTTAAGTTATCTGTTCTTGATATCAAGAGAATCCGCCATGCAACCAATAAGTACTGAAATCCCGAAGGTGCTAGCTCTGATAACTTGGATAGAAGATTATCCTCTTTGTGATCAACTAAATGTGATTCTCACAGAAAGGATAAGCCCTACCCTGAATCCTGCCTCCTACCGTGTTTCTTCTCCATCGAGTTCAAGCCAACCAAAACTACTCAACCATTATCGACTTATGCTACTCCATGCGTTGCACATTCTAGTCAGGTACTATCAGTCAAGGCGCACTAGTGTTAATTTTGGGTAAAGATTCTGAATTGTTTGAGGAATCCGAAGTTAAGAGAAATTTCCAATATTGGGGCTCCTTATTCCGATGTTAACTCTTTCCTGACGGAAGACTTTGAAGACCTACGTTACCTATCTCCAGATGTTTTGCTTGTCACTTTTTTGTCAGCGTTTTGGTTTCATCGGGATTGAAATTTATTCTGCTAATCCTCAAGATCTACAAACCTTCGGACCCTTGGTTGGGCCAGCCAAAGCATTATATGAAACAGGTATGAAGCCTATCAATTCCCTGTTACAAGACTTAAGACAGACTGTGTAAGGTTTCAAAGTCTGTTTGTACTGATTATCAGAGGAAGACTCCCCTTCTCAGATGGATTCCTGTTCTTTTCCCTTCAAGTGAGGAAGATAAAGAAGTCTCTTGTACCTTGTTCCTAGACCATTGCTTTGGGATTAAATGAATCTGATGATAAGACTTTAGCAAGCCAAGACCATGCCGTCCAGTTGGTGTTGAAGGCGGTTCTTCTAAGACCACATAAGGGACCTGTCCATAGAGTTGATTCATGGAACGAGGGCAAAGACGCCGATCTCCGCCATTTGGGAACCGTCGCCCTCGTGATGGATGAGACTTCAAATGTAGCCTTGTGTCTTCTTAGCCACCGTATGACGAGTTATTGAGCCTAATGTAGACTTCTAATGAAGTCTATTGAGGATGCCTTTTTAACTATGAGAGAATCTTCATCACACGTTTCGGGCAGAGCTTTTCCGAAGATTGCTTACAGTTCGTGGCCTCTAGAAGAAAGATGCTGTTGATGCTTTGAATTTTACCGCCCACGAAGTTCTTCTTAACGCTCCCAGAGGAAAGGATCTCTTTGGAGGACATTGGTCTAGTTTAGCTTCTCAGGAGGAAGAACGTGCTAAAGCTGCTGATCAAGCTTCAATGATGGTCTAATATACAAGTCCAGAGGCCTCCTCCAAATATAGACTTTATAGATACAGACCTTATGATTATGGTCTACCGCAGAAGGTCCTCCGCCTCCATTTATGGTCCTGCCAATAGAGGAAATAGAGGTTCCTTTCAGAAGTCGGAATTTGGCCTTAAAGAAGCAAGTCAAACTATAGAGGCTCTAGACAGTTCAGAAGAGGCGCCAGACATGGCGCAAGTAGGGGAGGAAAGTACAAGTGACTCCTACCTACCTTTGACGCAAGTGGGGGGGGGGTCTGAAGTTTTTCCTCCAAAACTTTCAGGTGATACAGATGTGACTTCTAATGAGCCTGATGTGAGCTTTGAGATATTTTATGTTCCCAAATGCAATTCATTACAAAATGAGGTATTATGTTCAATTATGCTCAAACACACACTGGCTCAAGGATTCTACAATGTGTATTGACCTTATGACCCTTAATTACCATGACACATTTGTATTGTGGGGCCGCCAGCTATAGCTGGCAGGACCACGTAGCATTCCGTTGGGCGTGTGTTAGGTGTGATGTGTGGATGTGTGGTGGAATGCGTGTTGTGGATGTGTGTGCACAAGTGTTAAGTTTTTTTAATTGACCTCAATTGAAAAGTTTCACTTCAATTGGAACAAAACTTCTTTCATAGGTGCACAATGGATCCCTCATCTGTTGGATGAGGGTCAAAGGTTTCATGGGGCAAGGTAAAAGGTCATGTGAGGTCAAGTTGAAAAAATGGGCTAAAAGGTAAAATTGATCTAAATTGAAAACTTGAAGTTCCATTGGAAACCAAACTTTTGTCTAGGTGCACCCCGTGCGATCCCTCATATGTGATGAGATCAAAGGTCACGTGCCCGGGTCAAAGGTCATGGGGCGGCCACAGCTTAATTCTTGAATATAGCGAGCGCGACAAGACGAGAACCGCAAAAATTCTAGTTAAACCTCTCAAAATTGTCACCAAATTGCTCAAAAGAACCATGGCTAATTAATTAGGGTGTACACAGATTGACCTTTAATCGACCCATGTGACCCTGACCATGTTTGAGAAGAAAACTGTCAAATGCAACTTCCTTGGTAATGAGATAGTGGTGTACAAGGGATTCAAGTGCTGATATTTACATAGTTGATACATTAAAAAGTGTGATAAGGTAGAGGGCACTAGCAGATGCTATTACCCAGCTTTAAATACACAACTATTTGTGTTGCCAGAAGATAGCAGGGAGGCACCCATGTACAATTTTTCCACTATAAGTGTGAAGGTTTCCACTGTGTCCAAATGAATAATTTTAAAACTGAAACGTCAGACAAACTTATGCAATTTTTTTTCACAAAACAATACCTCTTTGACCTATGGGGATTGGGTCCAATGTTCAAAATAAGGTCAAAACTTCAATGACACCATGAAAGGTTTTTTTAAAAATTCATAACTTGAAATAATCAACTCCTGCAGGAACCTGGATTCACAAAACAAATTCAAAATAGGGATGTTGCACAGTCAGAAATCATTTCCCCCCTCATTTTAAATTACCCACAACATGAGAATATTAATCTAATAGTCATACTCCAGAGGTGGCTCATTGTTGCACATCTTTTTTCTAATGATTAAAATTGCTTCCGATATACAACTGAAATGTTCCCCACAGTTCCCAGTAAAAATACATACAAATTTCTATATTATTTTTCCCTATATTTTCTTGTTTATAATATATTTAATCCGCTATTATCCATTATCCCTATATTCTTGTTTTTTTTTTGGCTATTTTTAGCCCTTGTATGTAGATCTTCTTTTTTCATTCTACCAGTGTAACCAACTACCCTCCTAATCAGATTTTCTTAGAAACCGATTGGGGGACGGTTTAGGGCCGCCGACGGGACAACTCTGAACTCTGCCAGGGGCAGGTAGTGACTGGTTACGCAGGATACCAGTAAGCAGGCCCTCAAAGGAACTTTACCTTGAGTTATTAGCAAAAGGTGATGTGATCTGAAAAACTCTTGTCGGATGTTTTATTTGGTCATTTTGTTCAAGAATGGCCCTTGGGTCAGATTCTTTGTTTGAGGTCAACCCCTGGGCTGCCGGAGAATATCATGGAATGTTCACCTTATAACATGGTTAATTCCCGATGGAAAAAAATTGTAATATGTGCCATTCATTTTGCTATCCACTGGCTTTACCAGAAGGCGCAAACCAAGACACAAGCCAGTAGGACAAAAGCAATGGATGTCACCTTACATGGTGGTTTATTCATATGGATTGTAAATGTGCACATTATTTGCTACCCACTGGCTGAGCCAGATGGACGGCAACAAATACACAAAAGCCAGTAGGCATGGAATTTTGCAATTACAATTGGGCGGTTAAATTCCTATTGCTTGTAATGTGCACTTCATTTGCTGCCCACGATTGTACCAGATGGCGCAAACAAATACACAAAGCCAGTAGGCAATGGAATGTGCACATTACAATGGCGGTTAAATAAAATTTCCTATGGATTGTTAATGTGCCATTCATAACTGCTGCCTCAATACTGTACCAGATGTCTCAAACAAAACTGTGAATCCAGTAATGAGGGCGTCTTGAACTTACGCTATGTAACAGCCTGATGGTTCTGAAGGTGTGCAAGGGGCCTGAGAAATATATCTATTATGATGATCAAATCATTGAATCGACCCCGTCATGGGGCCTGTTAAATAGACCTATCTGGCAGCTCACCGTATTTGGATTCTTATTGGCAAATGACAAATACTCACGAAGCACATTACAGTATGGATACCTTCTTTGTTGTGGTTACAGATTATCCTCCCCAGCCTCCCTTACCAATCAGGTTTGCCAGCCTCAGGAAAGATAAGAGGAAGCCTGGTCGATGCCCTGGAGGCCATAGAGAACTAGATGACTATGGGTGAAATTAAGAAGAGAATTACCCATCCACAGTGACAGCTAGACAGGTATGGTCCTCATTTTGTCTTAATTGGACCGGCCAGAGGCCGGGGTATTATTTTTTTTCTGGTGGCCCCCAGTCTTCACCCCCTCCCCCCAACATGAACAATGACAAATGTTGAGTAAAAAATCAGCGACAAAATGGGTCCAAAACAACCATTTTTGAAAAATCACAATTTGCGGCCAAAATTGGTTTAAAAAAAACTCAAATTTTTTGTGTTTAATTAACTTTACCCTCCGTTATCCCCGGCACTTCTAAATGCCACTAGTGTTTGCTTTCCAATTGGAATTGGAATTTCAGGTTGTTGAAAAAGAATCTTGCATTCATAAAGTTTTGTTATTAGGTATAGTAGCACTTAGATATCGTAAACATTTGCAGCATAACACAACACATGCGAGCAGATGCTCAGTGTACATCACAAGCGCTCAAACCAGATTCTTATTGGTCTCATCATAAATAGCAATTTCAGAATGTTGATTTGAAGAGGTCTATCTTAGTATATTGTAAGTGGTGTTTGTGGTTGACGGGCGGGCTGTTGTTAGCACAAACCTTGTTTGAAACGCAATAATTGTGCCGCCTGCCTTAAGACAGGAGACACATAGTGATCCACTTTGTCCACGTTGATCTCTGTTTGATGTCTGTTGTTGAGTTTCATGTTGTGAAAAAAGGGTTAACATTTTCCTGTATAATCCACATAGTCTTACAACCAAACTTAGTCATAATGCAACATTGGATCCTTGCATTATTTGCTGATGAGGTCAAAGGTCCATACCAATGTCAAAGGTCGTAGAGGTCAGTTGTAAGTTTGGAAGAACCAAACTTGAGAGTCATAGGTGCAACATTGGATCCCTGATTTATTAATGATGTCAAAGGTCACATCCCAAGGTCAAGCCACATCCCAAGGTCAAAGGTCACATTGCAAGGTCAAAGATCATGTGTGAGTTAAGTGTAAGATAGGCTGAGATGTACAATGGACCTAAATTGAAAGTTGAAGTTTCAATTGCAACCAAACTTGTTTCATAGGTGCAACTTTGGATCCCTCATTTGTTGATGCATTCAAAGGGTCCTCATATCAATCAAAGGTTATATGAGCCCTATCATTACAAACCGGCGATGCAGGTGACCCAGGCGGTCCCCAAGGACGATGTATTTTGTACACTTAAGAAAAGCTAAAAAAATTATTTTTTAACATGTTGACAGTTATTTTCTTTCTACATTTATTTAGAGAAGGCTATCAAAATTTAGGGTTGGGATTATTCTATTTACTGTTTTATGTAAAATTACCCGATATAGGCCTATATTATGCATATGTCCAAACGGCTCTCCGTTAAGGTGGTATAGGGTATTTTCAACCGCTATGATTAAACATTTTAGCTTTTCTTTCAGATTCATCTTGCAGGGTTTGAAAACAGTTTTGGCTGGGTTTGCACCCTCTCTGGTTTTTTTAAAACCAGAATAATGGATTAATATGTATTTACACTATACTCGATTCATCTGATATGTGACCCCCGGAACCATTCTGCGGAGGTGAAAAATTCAAGATGCGGGCAGAGATTCTGTTAATCATGTTATTGAGGAATGTTAAGGCCTTAAATACACTATAGTGCATTTCCAATTCATGAATGAAATTGTAGTGGCAGGTAGTGGAGTTAAATGACCGGATGTGTCCTCCCAGATCAATCCCGGTGGGCACGTGCATTGAATTCGTTCATGCTTGCCTGGAGAGCTAGGTTGACCCCTCTCTTTACTTATTGGAATAGGTCCAAAACTCCAGGGCGACGAAAGTATCAACGAGAATCGAGTATAGTGATATTGAACAAATATTGTGTTTATATATAGACCAGGGGTTCTCAACTATTTTGGCTTGCGGGCCATGGCGGGCTGTATACCCTTCAAAATATTCATGCTCGTGGGCCAGATGCACCCTCTTTTGCTATGTTTACTGTATATTTGAAAACTGTTCAAGGGCCAACCACCAAAGCTTCGCGGGCCGGATCTGGCCCGCGGGCCGCCTGTTGAGAACCCCCGATATAGACTGAACAGCTGCATGCCAGAGCAACAGGTTGAACAATACTGCCTGTCTCCTGAATCAAACACCAATTAGCTAGCAGCAAACATTCCCCAAAACAGTTACCTTCAAAAGAGCAACCAAATGGCGTGCAACTATTCTTGGTTGTGTGTTTGAAATCAAGCATTGTCAATAAGCCGCACGCAGGCCAGATCGTGCCTGCGGACCAGTGGTTGTTAGCCATTGAGCAGGTCTGTAAATGTACAGTAATATATACAAGGTGTAAATCCACACTCAGACAGGGGGGGTAGGACATGCCAACCTAACAGCAACAACAAATTCAAAACAGCATCAACTTCCGGGTGCTAGTCTGTTTCAAAGACTTAACGG
>JAMKCH010001370.1:0-37746 GCA_023653785.1 Ophioderma brevispina
AATTCAAATCACTAGCGTTGCCCGCGCGAAGCGCGGGCAACCGCTAGTTTTTACTCTAATGTCGTTATCGTTGATGATCCAATGGTCGCATTTTATCTACCTCCGGTGATATCCATCCAAATCCGGGACCGCAGTTGTAATATGGCTGTGGTGTCATCTTAGAGCCGTTCGATATAATCAATATGGCATCCGTGGCCAGTGCCAACTGTGGCTTCATCGTGAATGTGTCCAATGCTACGGAAATGTATAACATTTTAGCTGACCACTCTCACTATCTTGGTACTGTTTGTTACTGTGGTTTTACCCATCCTTCATTTCCAAGTCTGTTATTGTCCATCCGGATCCAGAATATACATAAAAACAGCTACTCCTTCCCCCCCCCCTGGCACTGTCCGTTGCAGGTGACCCCATTGACGGTATCCAGTCGTCAAGTAACAGCAGTGTAATTGGTAGCCCAACTGCCGTATCATCTTCACGTAGCCGGGTCGAAACAGACTGTAAGTCCTTCTGTTTTCCAGTAAGCCCGATCACCACCAAGCCTACTACTCAGAGCAAAATAAGACTGCTTATCTAAAATTGTTAAAGTGTATTTGGCAAGAAAGTTGCCTTTGCTGAAGATGGCCAATCATCTGATCCCCACATAATTATCGGCACGGAGTTGTGGTTTTGAAACTTGGTAACCTGAGACCTGGTAATACGAGAGGAGGAGGATCGAGGAGTCCTTTAATTGGTGTAGAAACGACCTCAAGCGCCACACATATCACATTTTGGAATGTGACTCCCAACAGGTTTCTACCCGTCTCATCTAGTAAAGGATTTGAAGCCTATCAAAACTCGGGAATCTCTCCACAAAAAATCTCGCGTGAACTGCTTACTAGTCCATTTCTCTTTCACTTAGGTTGAATTTGAACCAAACCATATTTACCAGACTAGATCCCATAGTGTGAGGAACATCCTTAACTTGTGACTTGAGACTATTCCCAGCTGCTTTTCACCTGTCGAGAGCGAAGCTGGCATCGCTGACCACTTCAAATGACAGTTGAAGCTTCCTTGAGACCAAGCGTTCAGAAGCCTGAGGGAACGTAAAATCTTTTGATAGAGATGGAGAACTTCAACTATCTTTTCAATCTAGTAGATCTGTTGAGGAGACTGGAACTGTTTCAAAGATGCCATCAACTTAGGCTGTGGAGACAAACGTTCCATTTAAGTTCAAAAGTATCCCGTTACAATCTGCCTTGGATGAATAGGACTTTGTCAGGACTCATCATCAGAAGAAGAATAGGGGCATTCTGTGCAGCCAAATCTGAAGTTTCTTCTCGCCAGTAGAACCGCTATGCCGGGCCGCTATGAACAGCTCCGTAGATGTCGCATAAAGAACTATGTTAAGCAGAGCAGTTCCTTTTAACACCACTGTTTTTAACTCACTTAAAACTATGTTAAGAAATGTTGGTCCTTCATCAAGTCGGAAACACCGTATTCCTTGTGGCATCGCTTCCCTTCATTTAAAAGTCAAGCAAGTTTAGTTTCTGACAAGAAAAGCTGAGGCGCTTAGCCAAGCAATATCAGTGTGTTTCACCAAGAACATGTTCCCCCCAGCATTCCTTCATTGGGCCCAAGTTCGTTCCAAAATAGTTTGTGATCTTTGTATCTCTACCGAGGGCATAAAGAAGCTTCTTAAAGATCTGATGTAAATAAAGCTGCAGGTTCTAATGGATTACAACGAGTCCTCAAATTATGTGCTGAAAAAGTGGCACCCATCCTTCAAACCATCTTTACTCAAAGTGTCAGAATGTCGTCATGCGTCGTGACTGGCTGTAAGCCAACATAACAGCATAGTCTAAGAAAGGGAGTAAGAATTGAGCCGCCATTACAGGCCAGTGTCACTCGCCTTAGTTTGTCAAATTCTCGGCATGTCATCTACCATCTTGTCATGAGTCCCTAGAGAAATTTAACATCTTCAGCCACACACGCATGGCTTCCATGCCAATGCCAGCTAACTACTTCCATACATCATTCGTCAGCTCTGTAGAAGAACAAAACAAGTTTATGCAGTTTTGTTTGATTTTGCAAAAGCCTTCCACAGTTCCCCCATCAGAGGCTTCTCCCTCGGCTGAAATTTTTTGAGTTGATGGCTCCCTTCACTCATGCATCTCTAGCTTCTAACATACATATAACTCTGTGGTGGTTTTGGGAGGCATCTCGTATCCGTTCATGTCGACTCAGGAGTTCCACAAGCACTGGCCTCAGGACCCCTTCTGTTTTAATATAACCAACAATCTTCAGTATGATAAACCTCAATCTTACCTCCAATCACTTGTCACAAGTACATCAGACTCACATAATCTAATAGACCACATCAATCTAATTCAAGCACCTTTGGCATTCCAACAGAACTATCACCCAGAACAAGTCACTTCCTGCACTTTCTCCAGATCAAGTCAATTAGTCATTCGGATACGTGGCCCCCCGGACAAGAAAGCCAGTACTGCACCTTGTTTCAAGCGTCTAACCAACTTCATTCATCGGTTTCACACCCGTTGTTGTTTCCTCTTCCTCCTGATATAATGTCATATGTGGAGCCTATCCCCGTCCTACAAAGGCAGATTCACTCTATTAAATACCTAATTTGAGGTCTCCTATTTTCACCTGGCCTATTTTTCATGCTTCCACTAGCGAATTCAATAAATTCAACTCAGACAGAGAGCCTTGTACAGTCGTCAGACTTTTTCTGCCTTTGCAAAAAATATCGGAGTTTTGTACAGGGAAGATTAAAACCACAAAGCGAATGGATCAAGGCTGTCCTCTGAGTACACAACCACTGCCCTGACCACAACAGGTTTTGTGGTTTTATTTCTATACTAGTCAGGAACCTGGTCCAGCCAGTTTGGACAACAGCCCACCAGGCAGTGTACCATTTTTTCATTATATAATCTTTCTCTAGACAGGGTACCTAAAAAAACACAATGTTCAAAATAATTGAGAATAACTGTTATTGATGCATTACGTGTCTGAGTGTTAAAAATAACAACGTGTCGGTTCTTAGCAGACACCTTGATCAAGGCTAGGTAAATGCAAAATCGGGACCTTTCCACCACTCCTGATACCTGACCTTTTTAGAGTTATTTTTTGGTGAGTTATAAATGGTTCATTGAAGTTTTTAGAAGTTTTGAATTCTTTGAGAATTTTTAGAGATGTTTTTGGTGATTATGGATTGATTATCACGATGGAGGTCATGTTTTATGAGTTCTTTCGTGGTGAGACATGGAGTGGAGTTTCATCTCTGAGTTATGTTTTTCATAGTTCTTTTGGTGGGGTAGTCGCAAAGCTGGGTGACGAGTTAGGTTTTAGCTTTTTAAGAGTTGTTTTGGTAAATTGTTGATGGGAGTGGCGAGTTGTGTTTTTAGAGTTCTCCGCTCCTGACCCCGACCTTTGGCCTCGACTTTTTAGTTATTAAGTCGTTTTTGGCAAGTTATTGATGGAGTTCATTGATGTAATTCATAGAACTTAAGAGGACATATTGGCCAGGAATGCCAACTTTCATTACTTGATTGAATTCGACTAAGCATTGTATACAATGCTGCATTCTGCTTAATCAATATGAGTCAAAATGAGAAACATGTACTATTTTCAAATTGTTATCTTCATTAAAGCTCATTTACATAATAAAATTTTTTTATGAAAACAAAAACAAGACGTGTTATTATAAATGGGGTCAATGAAAATCTTAGGTCTATTCCTGTACAAGGTCAAGACAGCAAGTAAAACTACATTTATCTACCATGATAATTAAGAAAAATTTATTGACTTTTCAATGATATATTCACATTGTACAATATTTATGTATACTATATACAACTTTACCAGCTGAAAATCTTCAAGCAATTACACAAAAATTGAGTATTTAGCAACGTATAAATTTATATCACAAGAAAACACTGGAAACTACACACTACGTCATGCTTCACCCCCGGGCACTACCTGCCATCTATTGGCTTCTAAGCACTTTTATGATTGGTCACTTTGCATGTAATATCATCTAATGAATGCAAATCGTCGATTACTGTAAATGGTCGTATGGTTTACACAGAAATAGAACACTATTCTGATTGGATACTAAGAGGGCTATCTCATGTTGTGTCCTGTAATGAGCCAATCAGACATATTGTATCCTAGGTGGTAGTGCCCAGGGATTGATCCACACTGGCAATTATATTTTTGGGGGAATGAGGGGGGGGGTTGAAAAGACTACATGTTTTTTATTTTATACAGCTTGTGTCAATAGAAATGCAGGATCACGAGTTTTGTTCTGAAAAATTATGCAACTGACATGCCTAATTTGTTACAAATTTGATTTTTTCACAATCTCATCTTTGTCGAATTAGACATTTGGTGACAAAGTATGACAGATTTGTTAAGAATTGAATTGCCCAAATCTTCATCTTTAAGGAATTTGATTTTTGTTCCAAAGTTAGGACAAGTTTCTGAACCATGCTGATCTGATTCAACAACCCTAGCACTATGAAGTTTATGTACAATTCAGAGATTCCTGCTAGAATGTGCTGCAATAATTATACAGAGATGCCAGCAGTACTGCCATGTTCCAGAAGCTTTGTTGGCTTCCCTCTTCCAGATGAGACATATCACGGTAGACTTAAATGCTTACATGATCACCCTAGTTGACATCACCCATACGACTCAAACGGCACCTCAAAAAAGACCACACCAATTCCTAAATTGAGTTCACGCATAAGTAATATGTACAGCATCCCCTTTTATCTGTCCATTGTACTTCACTGCAGAGATGCTTCCAAGGTCCACACTCACAACCCCGAACTGGTATAAACCTCCTGAAAAAAAGCACATGAAAATTGGCTTACAAAAGACCAAACAAGACTGAAAATAATAAAATGTAAATTTGGGTTTCCTTAAAAAGTGGCATCTCTGTCACTGGAACAACTTTCCAGCTGCTATTCTCAACCTGACCCAAGCCTTGAACATTGAAAGAGGCGTCGCTGAATAATTGTACAGAGGGCAACGGAACGGGGGGCAAAATATTTCCTAGCTCCACAGCAAGCCCGCCCTCAAACTCTAGTGGGATGCAGTTTTCTACCATTTTGCTGGGATGCGATACCGATACAATTGTAGGCATACATTGAAGCATTAAACCACACAAAACTGTTTGGAACAACTGAAGGTAGTTGTAAGTATCACTTAAGTTATGTTCTGATGGGCTACCCATCATTTTAAATCACAGCATGATGACACTTGACAATTATTGATGTTCACATTGAATTTTTGTTACTGAAAGTCTAACCCTGCCACAACACTGTCCTTTGTGAATCCACAAAACTATCACTTACCGTGCCAACCTTTCATAAGTATCTGTGAGCATAGTGAAGAAAAGGCAATGTACTTTGGAAAAGGGGTTAAAATAATGAATACAGTTGTTTTACACAAACATCTCAAATATTTTGTTTTTCTATCCTTTGTATTGAACACTCACTTATATAGTAATAAGATTGGAAATTCAATTTAATAGTTTAAATATTAAACAGTTTCATATTGCTTATATCATGGAGTGACCATTAACTATAATAACTCCCATGGCTATTAATTAGCTTTTTTTTTTTTATAAACTAGTACACCTAAATCCCCTTTTTGGGGCAAACTTTAGAATACCCACATGCAACCACAACCTCGTGTACATGTGTTCATGTATTATCATTCACTTATTCGCATCAAATACAATGATGAGGTTTGAAATTAGCAAAATGTTATATTTATAATTTTTTTTTGGTGCCTAACCAAAAGGGTAGTATTACAATGAATGGCAACGAATCTTTGCTTACAGGGCACAAGATATTTCACATATCAGGTTTTTCCTAAAAAAGAAAGACCTGGTTGTTTTTTTTAATGATGCAAAGCTTTCCATAACAAATATCCCCCTTCTGAGTCTTAAGCTGGGAAATTTTCTGTGGAACAAAATTGTACCTTTCTAATTTTCTTTTGGAGCAAATTGAATTCAACCATTTTTATATTGAATATAGCAAATCCAAATCTCCTTTTGTTTTCACTTTTAGACATGTCTGTGGCCAAAATACAAGGTAAAATCTATTGAGTGTTCCCCAAAATCGATATGTAATCACACATTATGACTCAATATATGGATGGCCTTGAAATCTCTCCTTGCATCTTTATTATGACAATGGCTACAGACTGGTCAAAACCAGAAGGTGTTTTAGTACAACCAATCCCATAATGCATTGCAATAAATACAAAAAATGAAAAACACAACAACATTAAAAAAAAAAAAAAAAAAATGGGAGAGCGTGGCCTAGCGGTTGGGTGCTTGCCTCTGCGCAAATTTACACTCAAAATTCCCGGTTTCGCATCCGGTGGGGTCGTGGCACTTGCTGGGATTATTCGGGTACTATACCAACTTCTGGATTTGATCTGTATACCAGCTTTTGAATTACAATCACAGAATTAAACCCCGCTCTCCCGCGCCAGTTTCACTTGAATTGGGCAAATGGATCATGAAAGCATCCTTCCTTCGGGGGGACGTTTAAGAGAGCCGTCTGTCCCGTGTACAGAGAGCCACAACTGTACATTGTACATCGCAGTCAGTGTCGAATAATTATAAGAGTAGGGTGTAAAACCCTGACTGTTCCCCAATCCGCCCCAGCCTCATACGCGGGCCATGTTGGAGCGTCCGTATCCATTGATACACGCGGCCCCGGATAAGCACACTTGTTGAACAACTCCTAACACCACCACAAAGCCAATTACCAATGACTTGGTGGATACGACAAACAAGTATAAAAAGTGGTCAAGAAGTGCAAGATGATTCCTGATCATGTAAAAGTACTAGCACTGCACAGGCTAAAGTGCTTTTGTACGGTTGCAATGTTTTTATGTGTTAGAATAGGATTTTTATTGGATCACATGACTTTACTGAGGTGAAATTTCTTAAATGGTGCATTGTGGGATGGCTCAAAACACCATCTAGGCAACTGTCTCCAGTTTGTTCAGATCTATTTCATTGTGTTTTCATTGGGTGCAAGTCGCCCCCAGGTTTTAAAGTTTTGTTCAACCCAAAAAGGCATCAACAAGCATTATGGTACAAGTTTTCACGGCACCTGACATTTCATAGGCCAATCATGGAGGAGATATAATTAGAGAATAAAGGTATGATTTTGGGAACCGGTACTCTCTTTACGACAATTGAACCCAAAGGGATACCATTATTTTAAGTGGATGAACGAGGCCGGAGGCCGATTTCTTCCACTCAAAAATACTTGTGTCGCCGGGTTTCATTACTTCTTAAAGGAGAGTAACCGTTTCCCAAACCAACCTTTATTCTCATTCTTAAACAGCTTTATCATTTCAGGTCATCTTGAAAAAAACAAACAACCCCAATTTCGTTTCGCGAATGCCTTTAAATTTACGTCTTAAATCCAACAAGAAAGTCTTGTTCCCATCACCCAGTAAAACAATCGAACAACCCCTTTGAACGCAACGATGCATACGCACGAGACGCAACGTTGGCAGGCCGCGCGAACGTAGCAAAAACTCGGTATGACGCAATCGCTTCAACCTACAAATAACTAAACTTCAATCCGCACGCGTACTACCTGGGTTTCAATTAAACGAATTGAACCTGGCTCAGCCATGAAATTGCTTGTAACGTTTTCAAAGCTGTTTTAAGAATATCCCCTTTTAGGTGAGTGCGTTATGCAGGCATCAATGTTGACTCTGACCCACAACCTTCACTTCAGGATTACTGCAAAAAGTTTGGGTTCCAGTAGGTAGCCCCGACCAAAATAGCAAATGTGTTTTTTATTGTCCATTTTTTTGAAAAAGCAGAATCTATGAGAAGCGAGCTCAATTCTGCCGCTTGAAACTCTGAAAATAAAGACTGACATACATTATGCCTCGTTCACTGGTATCCACCTAAACAACAGTCCCTGTGGCCCCAGTGGATTTCTTCAAACGCCTAGAAGCGAGAGGTCCGGTTTCGAGACCGTGGTATTTTTTCGACTTTATTTAGTTCTGTGGTTTTTTGCTCGCAGTTTTCCTCCGCTTCTATATACTTTTTTTGAAAAGGATACATTAACTTGGATTCAGTTTCTTTCTCCACGATTAATCAAACATAGCGTGGGACCCAATATATGGAACCCAGGAACCCATTACTACTAGCGGAGAGCTCTACCACGATGCTACATAAGATAATGCTCCTGGGTGTTTAGGTAAGACAGTTTCATAGGCCATGATTCCTAAACCTCAATTCAACAAATTAAATACCCAATTAAAAAAGATTACTTCAAGGTCATATTCATTTTAGAATGCACGTTTTCCTCCAGACGGAAAAAAAATGGAAAAAAAATACTGTTCATTTCTTGCCATTTTGTGAAGAAAAAATAAAATAGATTGCCCATGCCCTCAAGATTCACCCGAGGGTACTAAGTTGGTAGGTAGTGCTGTATAAAGGCAGATTTACTTGAATCACCTTTAAATAATGTACTTCAAGATTTACCCCACTCCTCAAAAAGAATTGGGTCAAGAATCACAACTTGAGTTTAAGGTGAACCTTTAGGGCTAGTTTATGATTCTAACTCATTTTAATCAATTTGAAAGCAAACAGCATATACTTTTAAAGCGCCAAGCACTAGCTCTCAAACCACCTTCGATTGCCTAATTATGTCATATATTTAAATAAGCAGTTTGTATGCAGCTTCCAAAATTTAAAGGTGGGTGTTCCGATTTATGTGTATCTGTTCTCCACTTGATAGAAGAGCCTGGCACTTGCATGCACTACCATCAGTATCTTGGGAAACGAAATTGTGGTTTTGCTAATAGAAGCGTCAATGCACATTGCAAGGCCTATTCACTACTGGCTATATTGATTGGTTTAACCACTAAAACAACAGTTTTTTTGTTAATATGATTCTTTGCAAAAGTTGATTTGGACGCTGAAATTTCATGATGATATTGAGAAAATACGACCTTTCTCTGATATCAAAATTATACTACTTCCATTAAATCAGGGGGGTCCCAAGGCGATCGGAACAAGCACCTTTAAGCTCTAGCCCTCCTCAACCTTACTACCATGTCTTACCATGTTCTGATTGGTTCAACACATTACATAAGTTTGACTGTGACCATCAGAAGTTAATAGACCATTTCAAAATCACTGACCAAGATTTTGGCATAATAGTACATCTGATGGAAATTTCTGACAATGGCAGCTAATTGCACTTACGACCTGTTGGGCACGCGCATAACAAAGTGGATTTTTGTGGTACAAGATCAGTGGCTAACTTGAAATGTACATATTAAAGACTAGCTTACTAGTATTTCAAATTTCCCAACCCTTTGATTTGCAAAAGGTTGCGATTGTGGCCAAAAAACATGAGCCCCAACTCGTCTTTTTAAGCAACTCCACTGGGTACCAGTAGTAAAGAAGGCCATACTCAAACTAATATTGGGTTTAGTGCTGTTTGCTTTCCCATCCACCTTTCCTTCACTCTCTGCACAAGTTAACCTCAAGGAAACCTCTTATAAGTGACCTCTAATGACCTTAGTAAGTGACCTCTACTGACCTTAGTAAGTGACCTCTAATGACCTTAGTAATGACCTCTAATGACCTTAGTAGTGACCTCTAATGACCTAGTCGTGACCTCTTATCCTACATGAAAGCAAGTCTCGATGTGCACCTATGACTTAGTTTTGGTGGCAGTTGGGTTAAGGTGTCCTACACACGCAATTTGAAAAAGGAAGCAAAATTTAACACACATATCCCAGGATGGACCTCAGAATTTGGATTAGTATGCACCTCCCTTACCTAAACACAAAAACGGAACAAACCAAGTTTAAAGGTGGCTTGGTTCCGATCCTCAAAGGACCACTGACTTACATGGAGGTAGTGCCAATTTTGTGATTTAAAACGTCATATTTCCTTATTGTTCGTCCTGAAATTTGAGACCTTAAACCTTTTTCTGAAGAGTGACCCAAACGGTTGGTTTTTAATGGATTAACCATCAATATTAGAACAGAAGTGAATAGGGCATTGGAGTATGCATTATCACTACTACCATAAAAACTAAATGTTTCCCACAAACCTTGATGGCGAGTTTAAATATTAAAAGCAAGAGCCAGGCATTTCCATCAACAGCGAACACGAATACAATTAAATCAGAACAAGCACCTTTCACTTCAAACTGAGGGAGCTCAATCACTTCCACCTTCATGAAAATTAAAGATTGTAAAATTAAGGCTACTCAGAAGCCCCATTTTAAAAATCTAAGCAATTAAAAAATCATGTTATATACATCCATACCTTAACAAAGGAGGTATTATAATCCCTTCCTATCCCCCTTCTCGCTCTTAGCCTATATTATGGGAGGAAGGAAATGGGTAACGGGATAGAAGCTAAAGAAGATTGCACATCTTGGGTGGGAATCAACCAGGGCCCCCCGGGGACTTAGTCCCATGCCCATGAAGGGCAAGCCTTGAGGGATTCTGTGCCGTATGTTATGATGACATCATCGCATTATTTAGTGCATTTTCTTAGTCCTCAGTGGGGTGGTATTTCGGCATGTTTGGGATAAAACAATTTGGTCACAATACAAGTGTCCTCTTTTCTGATGAAGCACCTTTGCTTTAACTGAATGAATCAAATTTCTTTATTTTGCATGTAGAATTTACTTTACTAGAGACTTAAATTGTATTATACCATATCTTCTGAAATGCATACATCAGTATACCGATCAATACTTTTTTAAACATCTCAAACTTTAATGCAATTTATGCACGTGACATTCTATCCGGGGGGGGGGGGGGGGGTATGGGGGATGGGGGAGTCATGTGTGCCCCTGGAGTCTAAAAAAGAGCAGATTTCTTAGCAGTAATGTCCAGCTTCAGATTGAACGTCAGAAGTACAAATATATCAAATTTGCCTAAAATGCATATTTTTCTGGGGACGTCACACCCTGTACCCCACAAGCGCTTAAGCCCCACCAGCGCTTTCTGTCCATGGATTCCGCCAGGGGCCTTAGCGGCCCTGGGCCCCCTGTTGCATGAGCTGGGATCGTATCCAGATGTGCACCCTAGGGGTGGGATAAAATTGTGTGTGTCAAAATTAAAAAGAGGCAGATAGAGATTATCCCCCCTGACAGACCCGGGAGGACCCTGGGGGTATGTATTACATGTATAGGGGGGTTTCCCCTCCTACAATATACCCAAGTTTGGCTGCGCTAGTCATCAGAAAAAAAGATATGCCCAAATGTTCCATGGTTAACATTTTTATCACGACATACATATCATACAGCAATATTGACCTTTTCCTCTACCCCCTAACAGACCCTGGGAGTACCCTGGGGGTATTGAAATTCATGGTTAGTAGGGTGCTTTCCCCTCCTACCATATACCCAAGTTTGGCCTGCTCTAGCTCTCCAGAAAAAAAAATATGACCCACAATGTCCAGGGTTAACTTTTTATCACCCAAATTTGTCCAGTGTTAACATTTTTATCACGGACATACAGTACGACATACCGGGACGGAGCCCATTTTTAAGTCCCCTCGCCGAACTTCGTCTCGGCGGGGACAACAGATGTCCCATACTAAAGGCAATAAGCAATATACTCGATTATCCTTCACCTCCTGGCAGGACAAGACAGCACATCCTTGGGGAGATTTGTTGTTGTTGTTGTGCATTTACCAAGAATTTAAATATCTACTCAAGATTTAAAAAATACTGCAAGTAAACTTGCAAGATCCCCTTGTAGGAGACTAACTGGTGGGGGACTCAAATATGGCAAATGAGCTCATAATATTCACCAATAGTGATGAACAGTGCATGGGTTTACTTGCATGCACCGCTACCCACATACCCAGTTTCGTCAAATTTTAACATTGGGATATGGTAACACTTAAACTTTTTAGTACTTAATAGTACCCAAGAATTATTTCTTTGGTTTAAAAAAATTCTAATGGTTCATTAGTTAGAGGCCAATGATACAAAATGTCCATGTTTGTTGATATTTGAAGTATGTGTAGACATAAGGTAATCAAATTGCTTTGCTTTAACTTTTAAAGACATTTCGATAGCCAAACACAGGGAAGACATCTTTTGAGTGTCTAATCGATATGAATCCCTACTATATGCACATATAGATCCCTTGAAATCTCTGTTGCACTTTAATGTTTCTACAACTCCCCTGGCTCTCAACTTTCCTGTGAGCTTCTGAATTCCCAGGTCTAACAAGGTGTTGCTTGCGTCTGATCTGTACACTATATCATAATTCACTGTTAAAATGCTTCCCATGATGTCCCACTTCGTAGGTAAACATACCAATTTTTTCACATCCAACCACACCACGTAAACTTTTCTCCACCCCTGCACAGATTGTCTGATATCTGACTTTTGTTCATCTTCATATTGCCTGGAAAAAACCAATTATTTATATCACTATCGCAACTACTATTATAGGCTAGAAATACAATATTTACTCTTAAATAGCATGAAGCAAACACAAATCCACAGCAAACTAAACCTCATGTACTACAACAATACTATGACCTTTGACCCCCAAGTATGTAGTACATACATCTACAGTACAGAGGCATTCAATGAGAAATGATGCATTTGCCCCCAGAAAGCATCCACCAGAGTTCATATTATTTTTTGTTAATGTGATAAGTAAGAACATACTAACATGTTATTCACTTTCAATCCAATCATATCTCTTATTTTCCAGAATTTTATGGAGAGTTCTGGCAAAGAAAAAAATTTGACTGTAGAGATTTTTACAATTTTGAAAATGTGAAAATGAAGAGTTAAAAACCTTATTTAAACAGCAAAAATGTACTTGCATGTGCGAGTTCAAACCCCACTTAAAAAGGACATTTTTTCACTTTTAAATATCTTTGTTTGAAATACTCCCGTCCCATACTATGCAATGAAAACCAATCGCTGCGCTGATTGACAAATCTTGACATACGCACAATTGGTCGCCTACATTTTCTTAACGACGAAGTTAAAAACAACCCTATCACAACCAATAACGGACCGAGCGTAAATAAGACAAAAATGTTGTCTTTATGTTACAAAATTATTACAAGTTGACTTGCGAGATCCCCGGGCAGGGAAGCAAATATTCAATGAGCTAATTAATATGAACAAATATTGATGATGCATGGGTATACAGATGCACTACTACCCACATACAAGTTTTGTCAATTTAGGCATTGGATATGGTAGAAGTTCACCTTATTATTTATAAGCCAATAAAAGACATTGCATGAGCTCAAATATGCACACCATAATAATGACACAGTCGCTTTAGAAAACTGCATGCATCACACCCACACCATCAAGTTGTGCCAAATTGGGATCTAGAAAAAGTTACCCTTGTCAAACTTACCCATGTAAACCTAACAAAAACAGAACACACAAAAACATACACACAAGTTACCTTGCCCAAAATGGAACAGAGAACAAACGTACAGAATGAATCTGCTGTCACAATATACCCCATTGGCTTTTAAGGCCAGGGGATAAAAAGTATATTCCCTATTTTTTTTTTTTTTTTTTTTTTTTTTTGCTTCTGCACGTGATAATTATTAAGCATGATGCCCTATAGAGCTGATAGGACAGGTGACGAGTTACGTAAAGTAGTTTGGGGTATTATGCTTGACTTTTGTTAATCTGAGGTCGCTTCTACTTATTCCAATCAAAACTATGAATCTAACTGATATATTTCATCCTGACTTATTATTGATTTTCTGTGTTTTTAATTTTCTTGTTCGTGGACCATAAACCTCAGAAGACACTAAAAATGTTTGTCAATATCATGTTTTTACTCCAAATATTTCGAGAAAACATTCTCCATCAACAAACCTGGTCAGGTGAAATCTGCTGGTTAAAAAACATGAGGTGGTGGAGTTTAACCCTTCATTATGATGAATTACTACCCACAACAGAAATCTTTCATTTGCAAAAGTTTTGTAAGGATTGGGAATTCAATCTTAGCACATGACAAAAGGAATAAGAAAGACACATGACTAACTTTACATTACGATGGAGGACAAACATGATTGTACCCTTTTTGTTGACAATTTTGCTCAGAGTTTTACTGTTGATGCACAACTGACACAAAAAGGACACGGACACAAAGTCAACACGAACTTGTTAAAAACATAATTCTTGAGACAAAAAACTATATCCTTAAATCCCTAAATGCCATTTTTTGCCCCTTTTAGACATCACGGAGCAGACACCTGCCTGTGTTTACAGGGAAAGTGCTCTTAGATCTACCAGCACAAAAGTGCTACCGCCCTTTTTTGTGGGCATCGTCAGGATGGAGAGTCATTTTTTCTCTAGGGACGTTAAGGGATATAGTTACTTGTTATCATATTGAGTTTTTGACCCTAATTTAGGCCTTTCTTCACCGTTGGCACAAAGAGGGGGTATGCGGTTAATCATTTTTTATTGAGACAAAGGGTTGCTATAGCTTTTGTTAAAAATTAAGGCATTTTTGTTAAAGACACTATCAGTGATTATCCAAAAGATAAAAAAAAACTATTTAAAATTTGTAGGAATAGCTTAAAAAGTGAGGATAAGTCTGTAGGACTCCCATGAGGTTATTTCAACTGAAAAGTGACAGCAGAAAAGGAAGAAAAACGCAATGTTCAGAGATATGAAATCCCTATTCAATTACACATTGTAAGTAATTGTCCGTACAAGACAGTAATGACTAAAATATGCCATTTTTTCATTTATTCAGGCTGCTTTTCTACACTTATTCACTTGCAGGGCATGTTAGGAGACCTATCTTGTCCAAAAATGCAAAAATCTGATTTTATGATATTTTTTGATTTTCTGATTTAGACAAAACGTGGATGTGCCTTTAAAAGTTTGACCTTATTTAGGCCTTTAACTCCTAATTGTAAATCCCAGAAAAAAAAGCTAATCTCTTTCTTTTTCTTCAATAGTAATAGAGTGGTGGCTGGTGGATCATAATACGCTCAGTTTCATCTCTTCTGTTTTCTGCTTATGGGCTGCTGGTCTGGTGGGGGGTGGTGTGATGTGATGGGATTTGGTTTGTAGGATCCTTTTCACTCTGGAGGGGGTTGCCATCTTCAATTCCGCTGTGATGTCTTTCAATTCTTTTTCTAGTTTATTCTATTTATTCTTCCATTGGATAAGATGTCAATGATCATCCCCAATTTGCTTGGGGTTCAGGCAATCTTTCCTTATATTGTGTAAGAGCTGTCAAATGCGAGAGCAAAAAAAGAGGAAACAATGTTGAAATGTTTTGTGGTCAACACTCAGGGCATCGCAAGAGGACCATAGTTGGATGCAACTTTTCTTTCAGTCTTCCCTCCACCCCCAAAAAATACACATGCAATTTTTCATATCTAACCATATTTATAATCAGCATCAAAATGAATTAAATCAACAATTGAGTCCAAACAAGCATGTCTCAGTTTAGTGAATTTTGAGATGACGATTAATGGTTATCAAAATAACTTTTAAACAGTTACATGCGCGACATCTAGAAGGGTCGGGGCTTTAGCAGTAGATAGATAGAATCACGTCACCTTACGAGCATAATGCTAAGTATGCTTAATCTGGTAAAATAAGTTGACAAAGCAGTATTATAGTATACAGTTTCATGTACAGAATGGTTGTACAAGTTTTTTTTATCATGTTTTAATCAGATTTGTACCAAAGTATAGACTGGAAGGGATTCTTAGAAATTCTAGTCTTATTGATTAGCACTGCAAATATTTTTGTCGTAGCAGATACTGACTGTGCCAAGCATCACTATTATGAGACAGGATATGCAGATTTAGAGTGTCAGGTATCAATATCCCATTAACAGAGATTTCTGAACTTTGAGTATGTAATGCTGTTAAACCTATGGGCATCTCTGGTGATGTTATAATCAATTCTGAGTTCAAGATGTTACAATTAGTTAGAGAAACACTTCGTGTCATAAATCATTTAAACTGAGGCCGATTTCCTTTCCCATGTTGACTGAAATATATGCTTTCCATTCTGAGAAGTGGAATGTCCCAAAATACCTATTTTGCACCTAAAGATAAAATGTCTCGACATTGACCCCAAGTCACACCCTGTCGACCATTGCTCTTCTTAATTCCGTTTGGCTCAAGGCCCACCGGTTAGGCGTGCATATCATGCTGTGGGCGGGGACAGGAGCGGGAAGTCAACCTTGGAAAGGAAAATCAGGCCTCAGTTAAATGATTATGAAACAGAATGGGTGTTTCCTAATAAATCATTACACTGAGCTGATTTCCTTTACACCATATGTTGGACTGAAAATATGGCATTAACCCCGTTGATGCATAATTTCAATCAAACAACCAGACAGCACAATCAGTCGGAGGGAGCATTGATATCTCAGAGGCAGTCACAGAGTGAGCCAAAGGCGAGGACCCACTAAACATGACAAGAAACATATGTTAAAGGACTAAAAAGGGCATTAACATACAAACGGGGACATTTTTGAGATGCTCACCTGACAACGGTATACTCCGGGGCGAGCGTCACATTCGGAAACCGATGGGAGACTGTATAGTGAGTAGATAGATGTAGTGTTGTTGCCGGAGTGCCCTCGGCAACGTTCTCTGGGGAGTTTGTACGTTCTTTAGCCCTACACCGACGAAAAACGTTGTGGGAGCCCCCACGACATAGCTTCGCAGATGTCGGCAATACTGATTCCGCGGTGTTAGGCCCATGACGACGTGATGTTACGAACGGAGTGGGCTCAAGCTTGGGAGCTCCTATCACCCCACCGTTGGAATCATTATTACAAGCGCTAATTCCATCTAGCATCGTCGCTTTGGGCGCGGACCCCGTGGGGGGGAGCGTGTGTGTAATAAACAACGATGTCGTTCGAGCCCCTGAGCGGTTCAGGTTTACGTTTATAGTACTCAAGGGCCCGAACGTGACACCACAGGCGATCTTCCCGCACCAAAGAGTGCATGCAATTCGGGGTAATATAATTGTTGAGTGTCCGGATAAAATTCCGGCCTAAGAACAATTTTGACCCTGTCCCGAGAGAATTCATGTGACGCTGACATCGAGATATTCTTAATCTCCGAGCATCGTCTCCAGAGGCGAGAGCGCCAGGAAAAGCCAGTCTTATAGTGGACATGTTTATATTGAGGCCTCAGCCATTGGTTCGAATTGGGCTTCACTAAATAGTCTAAGTCTGAGTTAAGGTCCCAGGGTGGGAGCGCCTTCCTGGTCGGAGGTAGTGTATTAAACATCCCCTCGAGGAGAACGGTCGAACCAATGTCATTGATAGTTGATCCGTCGCGAAACCTCTATGGATCGCTAGATAGGACTTGTAAGTTTCTAACCTCGAAGTTTCAGTCCGCTATCAAAGCGAGCGGTGAGAAAGTCAGGCGATTCTCGGGCTACAGATGCCCAGCGAGAACCTCTCGTCGCTCACACGGGGCCAAGGAAGTAGGTCCGAGACGTCTTAGCAGTAATCGAATCCATGGTGGAAACTTCCTAATCTTCCTCGCCGTAATGAACAAGCAGCCCTTCTGTGGAAAAGCCAGAATCTCGGCATCGTTGCCGGATAATGGCCACAGTCATATCAACGCTAGTGCTCCAGCGACAGACTGGCTCTCCCTCTCCGATCCGTATAGTTTAGATCCGGACGAATTGGTTATAACGCATCGGCAGCGCCGCCAGACGATCGCAACCATCGGCCGAAACCAAAGGGTTTCGGCAAAAGGGATCGATGCGTATGAACGCAATGCACGCCTCCCGCCCAATTTCGAAACTACACGATGTAGGATCGGAATTGTTGGGAGGCATAGTCCGTGTCTCCCGTCCAGTCCATCTCCAGAAGCGTTGACCGTACGCACCCGGATTGTGAGTCCGGGTGCAGTACAGAGGGAGCTGGTGACTCCTGGGTTCGAGTCGAACAGTTCCGCTCTGAGCACATACAGTCCCCTCTCGAAAGGAGCTTCGTAACGACATCACTCTGTTCTTATCCTTCCGAGGCCGAGGTGCCGTCATCCTGCCGCTGGGCAGGGTCGTCGAGCAATAAGTTTGACGGCCCCCGGATGTGCTACGTGCGGAACATTGTGATGGCCCGGTCTCGACACCGACCTATGATAAACCCTGGCGTCGAGGCCAGGGCCGGGAACTCCGCGAGTCCCGCCTCTGTTTGTTGATGGAGGCCACCACGGTGGAGTTGTCTGTCTGATACTAGACCGGAGTTTGGTCACAACGCCTCGAAAGTAAGCTAGGGTACGTTCCACCACTGCCCACAATTCGAGCCGATTGACATGGGCCTGAGCCTTGGTCCACGGGACCGCACGTCCCCGAGGCGCTTGATGGTCTAGGGTAAACCACCCCCAACCCGACTTCGACGCGTACGTCGTGATAACAATATCGACAGGAGTCCGGCGGGGAAAAGAATCCCCCCGAGTCAGGTTGGGGCGGTGAGACCACCATTCGCAGGTCTCCCGGATCTCCCGCATATGACTGGGATCAGACTGAGTCTGGGTGCTTGAGATGAATCGCCTGTAATTGTCGTCGCGAGGTGCAATATGACAGCTCATATGAAGCGACAGTAAACGGACAAGGGTCGACGAGACTGGCCAACAACCTATAAAGGCCGAGCCAGTCCTCGAGCGATGGCCCTGCGAAAAGCAACGCCATGGATGTCGCACTTGAACGACATCCAACCACCCGCGTCGGTCCCGTCCTGTTCTGCAATGCCCGGAACCAGTTGCAGCAAAAACAGAGCCGTGCAACCAGATACCTCAGGTCTTGAGTGGGGGTTAGGCTCGATTTGTTCGAAGTTGACAATAAAGCCAAACCTCTGCACCACCTAATGTTCGAACCGACGCGACCAATCTCGTCCGTCGCCTGGGGCCGACAGTCCGAGATTAGCCAGTCCGTCCAGGTACATGCAGAGTTTACTCCCCTGCGGCCTGAAGCAGGCGCCCCACTTCCCGGGTCACGATCCTAACTAACCCCTGGAGAGGTGGATAGTCCTAAGGGGAGGCACGTCCACTCATACGACTGGCCCTCGATTTGGCATCGGAGCCAGCGACGGTCCCTGATTTGGCGACTAGGACGTGAAGGTAGGCGTATTTCAGATCCAAAGACGACACCCAGTTCCCCTTCAAGGACAAAGCGCAGGATCGACGCGATAGTTTCCATCCTGAACTTCTTCCGCTTGATCAACTGATTCAGATTCAGCGGCTTCAGTTCAGGATGGGACGCCAATCCCCGGTCTTCTTTGGGAGCCAAGAAGAACGTCGACCAAACCCCTCGGTGAAAGTGTGGTCGACCGGGGAAAATGGCAACCATTCGCCAGGAGGGCCGAGACCTATGTCCAGAAAAACTTAGGTCTTCGGCTCCCCCGGAAGCGTGGTAGGTCTGCGGCATGGAAGTCGACTGGGGTTGTCGCGGGGTGACTTCTATTTCGATACCCCCCCTACCCCCCCGCTCCACCACACTGCACAGCACCCAAGGTGAGGGAGAAATGGCTGGCCAATCCCCGCCATCAAACTTAGGACGAAGGCTTCTTCCCCTTCCCAGGGGGCGCCCAGGCGGCCTTGCTTTTGGGAGGAGGGACGAGCCTTCGGCTTGCCCCGACTGTCTGAAAGAAGTAAGCCGGGGCTTGCGGGTTCTTGGGTATCTTTCGGCGGTTGTCGACTTCGCCTCTTTGGCGGCCATGGCGGCTGGAAGAGAGGAGCGCTAGCGCTTCTTCTTCTTCTTGAGCCGAAATCTTTGCCTGAAGCCTACTCCTTGATCGCCTGCTCCGACTCCATCCACACCGTCTCTGAAGAAAAGCAGTGAGTCACCCAACGAACCTCCGAAGATGACGTCCCGCGACTCGGGCTTGGTCGTAGAGACCTCCGATGCAATATCGGAGCATCAGGGTACGGGTGGGCAGGAGTGAAGCAGGCTTTTCCTCTCTCGCGTCGCAGGAAATGAGGCGACGCGCCATAGACATTGAAGCCTCCGGTTCCGATTCACTGTAGCGATGCTAGGACATCAAAGGCATTGGAGCTTCCGAGGAGAAGCTGCCACCTCGCCAATCGAGGATCTGAGGTCGTGGGCGATGACCATAAACAAGAGAGAAAGCACCTAGCCTGATACCAAGGTCCGCCAGGTCCCAGGTGCCTCACTTTTCCTCCTATAATGGGGATAACGCAGTCAGGCGCCTGGCCCGTTGGTCAACTTGTCTGCTAGGTCGAGATCTTATGGTCGGAGTCCTCAGGAAGATTGAAATCCCCTTCGGTAGTTCTCACGACTTGGCGAAGTTTTCAACCTGGTCCGAGAGAGAGCTTCTGCGTGACCTCCCCGGAGCGCCTCCACAGAAGACCAACGTCTGTGGGAAGCGTCAACCCTGGACCGCGTTTCCGGAGGAGGAAGGGAAGCGCGCCAGATGGAGCTGCCCTTCAATCAAACCGCACAAGCGCCGCTCATGCGCGCAGGCATGCCCGAGGACCTCAGCCGGCCCTGCGCAGCAAGAGGGGTGCACGCGGTGAAGAGAAATCCACCTCCTCCTGCTCGAAGCTGCCGCGGACGGTCGACTGCTGCGAAGGAGTATCACCCAAGTAACTCTCCTCCGAGCCCCCGAGTCCATCCCGCCAGCGTCTGCTGTCCTCCGAAACATCCGAAGTCTGCGGCCGGTAAGGAGGTCCTGAGGAGGCGTGCGACAGAACTGGACAGGATGGAGGCTGAAGGCCAGGCGACGCCACCAGTGGGGCGGCGACACCAGGCCTCCCGCAAGGGACCAAGAGCCAACTGGCATAGGCTGGGCCGTGCAGGAGCCATAATGTTCGGACTGCACCCAGCCCGACGCTGACGAGGGTACAGGCCGAGTAGGCGTGGGGACGACACCGACAATCCCGGCACGTAAGCCGGAGGGTAGTGGACGGGTACAAATACACACGCGGCCCTGCCCCGGTACCAACCGAGGCTGTACCCCGCCCGCAGCTTGAGTGGCTCCCAGACAGGATAACCCAACTCTGGCAGCAGCGACGCAACTGCCCCGCTCGAAAGCGGGTCAATCATCCCCTACAGCACTGGTGCCTGCGCTGGGCAGCCTGACGGCGGAGGTGCGGTGTGGCTAATAGCCTGGAGGGGCTCCCGCAAGCCCCGTCGAAAGAACCAACCATAACTAGTTCCTAACCCCAGCAGCCCATCTGCGACTGGGGTGGGTAAGCCCCGTACGGGGAGCGCGTAACTGGAAAAGGTAGGCTGCAGCGGTTACTGTGTCCCCGCAGGGGAAGGCCACGAAGGCTGCCCTGCAGGAACGCGAGAGGCAGGGGCACCCACCGGTACCCCGCCATAGGCCGACGCCGCCGCTTAAGACTGGTGCCGGAAAACCAGCACTAGTGACCGCATCAGCGTCCCGTCAAAGAGGGGCCGAGCCGACCTAGTCCTCTGGGGCATCTGCGGAGGCCTCCCAGCGTTGGCACCATCTCGCTAAACGCCAAAACCCCGAAGGGCCCAGGAGCGGCGTGCGGGGCGCCAGCTGAGGAGGCACTGCTGCATGACTAGCCAGGCTACCCACTCGGGGTTGATTGATCGTAGCACACCTTGTGCGGCCTGCCGCGTCCCGCCAAGGGATACCGACGCCAAGCCCAGGGTTTGCCGAAACATACCCCGAAGTAATGGCCACCGTGGTCGCGATCGAAGTGCCCGAGACAACCGGGACCATAACCACGCTCAGGTTTGGACAACAGCGTCGATGGCTTAGCCCGGGCGACCAGGGCATCACAATCAACCAACTCACCAAATACCACCGGAGCGCCCACAGCCGCCACGCCCGCCAGGGGGATTGGCATAGCAGAACCGCGCTAGGCCTGTTGATCGACACAAAGGGATGGGGATCCCACTCAGAATGATGTGGGGGGCAGCGTACGCAATTATGCGCAATGACGGGGTGAGCGTGAGTGGTGGCTAGGATGGAATGCGTTCGCATAAAAACCGAACGAAACTAACAGCGTGGGCCGTGGAGTTCTCCCGGTACCAACGTTCAGGACAACAAAAAAACCAACTCGTTAACCTGAGTCACCAACGGTTACAGAAAATTTTCAAACACAGTTTTATATGCATATTTTACGTTAAGTTTACAATAAGCATATAATAAATACATCACCACACCAGCCATATTAATTGTTAAGCAAGCAAGGCCGCTAACAAATAAACATAACAAAACTCACACATAGTCCAGCCATCCAAAGCAGCAGCACGTGCGTCAATGGCTGCCTTTTTTTACCTTATTTTCCGTTACAAACAACAACAGATCACATACCGCCATCGCGAGCAAAAAAAGGCTACTAGAATAAGAGCTCTCCGACGGTGAAAAAAGTCTCCGTTTATTTTCCGTCCGATTGAGCGCTATAACTCCAGTATATAGTCCATATTTCCAGATAGTTATGGATAGTAGTAGGAGTATTCCGTATGAGACAACACTAGTTCCAGTATCAAAAATCTCAGTTAATTTTCGCTGCTAATGACAGAGCTTCGGTAAACACGCGCCGTTTGGTAAGGCGCCAAAACGATGAGAAGAGCAATGGTCGACAGGGTGTGACCTGGGGTGCACTGGTCGAGACCATTTAATCTTTTAGGGGTGCTAAAATAGGTATTTTTGGGCATTCCATTCTCAGAAGGGAATGCATATATTTCAGTCAAAAATGGTGTAAAGGAAATTAGCTCAGGTGATGTATATGATTTATAGTATTTAAAACTATACATTAAATTTACCAGGGTTGAAGTAAGGCCCCGCCCCCTCATAACATCCCCAAGCAAGAATAGAAATTTTAAAAATAATAACTAAAGTACCAAATAGTTTCAAATCATTCCCCAGGGCAAATTCTTGCAAGATCACATGGTCCCTCCTCCTCAAGATCTTTACATATTGTTATCATACATTGAGCACTCCCCAATGTCCACATTACACGCTTATTTCACCATTTCTTCAATGTGTGTATTAGCTTTACCTCGTCGGTAACCTTGGTGAACTTGTGGATTGAATCCATCAGTTCCTCAACACTGCTGATATCTCTCAGGGGAAAACAAATATCAGCAGTGGTGACATGAAAATATTATAATGATCTTAGGAGAGGAGAGAGCCCCAGGGTCAGTGTCTATATAATGGAAGAGGAAATTCACCCCAACTACTAGCCAACTGTAAATTGGAGGGCAGTATTCAAATGTTGGTGGACTTGATGAGGACATGATAAGAGTGGTCCAAATTGTAAATCAGCATTTTCAATGAATATTAAAGGCCTAAATTCTAAATCTAAGAGAGAAAGTTAGGTTTATCTGATAAATATTGTTTATGTTTTCTTTGTCCTATTTACAATGATGATGGAATCGGGAGTTGTTAAATATAACTGCATATGTGTTACAATAACAAGCAATCTTTAAGACTTTCACTGTTTACTTCAAAGTAAAGTAACAATTTCTGCGACTTAATATTTGACAAATGTCAATTTCTGTATTAAAGTTGAGTTTCTTGTACTTTTTTGATTCTGTTTCCATTGTTTCCTTCCAAAGTTGTGTTTTATATACACATGTAGAAATTGCATGCTGTTATTTTTGCACTAGCTGTTTGTTTTTTGAAGGCACAAACATAAATTCTGGCTAAAAAAAATCAATGTTATATCCCAAAAAACCATGTTATCCCAAATGGCAGGGCACTCAGCCGTTTCCGGATTTGAATTGACTTTTATTTTGCATACGCTACTCATTTCAGTCCCCTTGGGATCTATCTCAACATGTGTGGGTCAAAGGTCACATAGAGTTCATGTGGGGTGGCAGGAACATGATTACGATTGCTAATTCAAAGGTTGGTTTTACAATCAAGCTGAATTGTAACAAAGACCTAAAATATACATTGCTTATGCTTCAAGAAATCAATATGCAAATTCAGTGGATGATCAGTCAATCCTGAAATAATGCATTTGATTCTAAAGAGAATTTGTCCAACTATCACTGTAAAAAAGAACAGAATGCCAATTTCCATATAGTGCTCACCTTCCTTTGCAATTAATTGATGAAGGACATTAACACTTAACACAGGGTTTTCCCAACCTTTTGTCCCGAGACCCCATTTTTTAACTTAGCTGGCGGGACCCCATTGCTAAAAAAATATATCTCTAAAAGAATTTGAGAATATATATTGAGGTGTTGTGGAGAGGTACGTCAGTGGCAAGCCAATTTTTCAAACCAGGGAAGGGGCTTGCAACAAGGTCGCCTCTTGCCTATATCTACTCGGAGAAGCTATGAATCTACTGATGACAGGGAAGCAAGGGCAATCCTTAATAAAAATTTTGGTTGTGGCAGTCTAAGCTATAGTAGAGGTAGTAGAAGGCCATATTCGATTCGGACCGTGAAAAATTCTAAAAAAGGGTTGTGTGTATATTCTGTAGGCTATATGGGAATATTATGAAAAAAATTGTCCTGCCTTCTGGCAGCTGCGTTGGTCAGCTATTCAAGGTCAAGGTCAATGACCTTTTTAGGCATTCCCAGGATCATAACTCCTCAAACCATTGGTCTTAAAAGAACAAATGATGGGGGCATATACAAGGTTTGGGGTAAAAAAACAATTAGGCATATAGGAAAACGAATCAGATGCGGCCCTTCTTGATTTCAAAATGTATGCATTATCTGCATGAAATTGTACTTTAACTCGTCACACTCAACCATTAAAGGTATTGGTTTAAGGACCTCCTTGGAGTTCTTAGTATACAAAAGCCTTGATTCATTTTGAGTTTGGGACAGGTGGATTGTATAAGTGGCCTCTTTCAAGTGATATCAAAAACATTCCAATAGTCCTCCATTGACGTCAAAGTAAGTTTTAATGAGTATACTCACAGAAACTTGATTTTCTCCGAATGGTTGCGAAAAAATAAGCCACAATTTCTATTTGAGTTAAAGATACAGGAATGTGTGATTTTGATAGGTTTTTGGGTGATATGAAAGGAAATCATAGTTTTTGTAACTACACAGAGGTATTAAGTGCATAAAGCATATTACATTTTGATTGAGAAGTGAAAAAGGAAAAAGATTATAAGGTATGGGCAACTGATCACCTTATTATAAAAAGTTATGAGTATTGTCTACCACTACCAAAGGTACGGTGGAGTGACAGATTATTTTGCGGCTAAAATGAAAAGAAAATAGATTGTCCAGTTAGAAGCAGACAAATTGGGTGTTTTAGCTGGCCGGATAAAAAACTTGATGGCAGTGGTAAAACACCCCACCTTCTCCCCAGGAAGAGAAGGTACCTCAGCCCTTGCAGTGGTGGACTTTTGCCACTCAATGACCCAAGGACGTACCATGACAGCCACCTGTGAACTATCAAACACCCTGACAATGAGTGCGTTTAAGTTGGGGGCTGGGGGGGGGGAGCTCACCTTTCTATCTTCGGGGACAGGGCGCTGACCAGCCTCCGTGATTTGTCAACACATAAACGTCCTCGAGTTTTATCGCCGTCTTTCTGGCATGCGGCACACTGGCTCCCCGTGGTCGGGGAAGGTAATTGATGTCCGCCTGCAGGGACATATGCAGGTGGTGGGTGGGTGACATAAAAAAGAAGGGGTGTATGTGTAATCAGTCTAAGCTATGCATGGAGATTCTTCGGCTTTCGGGTGGTGCGAGATTGGGACGTCGGGCATGATGCCTCCATCCGGTGTTTCGTGGAGGGAGTGGATAATGGTTGGCGGGACAGTATCCAGGAGGGTCCCTTAATCCAGACACAGCCAAAAGTCAGCGGGCCCGTCGGTGGAGTGGCAGCTTTACTTTGCAGTTTGCAGACAATTCTTATAGATGGTGGACGTCGTCCACACGTTGGATTGTTCGCCTCAGTCTTAATCGTCAGATGTGGCCTATTGGGGGCCTACTCTTGGAACACGGATCCCCGGGCAGTCAAACGGGACGCATGGCAGCGGACCGGTCAGGATTGATAGCCTATTCTTGAGGATAATAGCTGCTCACAGGTTGCAATGGATCCCAAAAGTCCTTGAGTGGCTCTCTCTCAGACCTGTCTGGTACTGCTGGTAGGCCCATATGGCCCGGCAGATGTGGTTCTCCCAGGCCGCTAGATCGACTTGTAAGCGAACAGATTCATCTTCCAAGGGTGAGGGGACTTGTTAAGAGGTCCTCCAGCCGACGCGGTTCGTCCAGAGTGCACCACTGATGCTCCGAAACCTGTTGATGCATTTCTGCAGAGGTACATGAAGTGGGACTTCTGAACAGGCTGCATGATCAATGTTTATGTGCAAAGTTCACTAGAGCATAATACGATACCAGAATGGTGTGCCGATCGAGAGTTCGATCCATGCAATTCTGAGACCGTTGACCAGGTTGGCAATTTCCTCAAGGAGGTCTTCAGGAGTGGTGGGTTCAAACTTAGCTGGCAGAAACTGTCTGAGGTTTTTTGTACCGAAAAAGCCATGGACGACCCGTAAAGGGCTCGGTGATGGCATGACGGTTTCTTTCAGTCCCTCTTGTCCAATCTGGTTAAGGGTATGTTTAGGATCGTCCCTCGGTTCGTAGCCTTGTTCGGAGTGCGATTGCCATTGGTCTTGCAATTTGGGTGGAAACGTAAACCGAACCGAAAGCTAGTTTCTGGAAACTTCCTAGTGGCGGTGGCTTTTGGGCGTGGCTGTGGGCCATAGGGGGTTTTCGGGACATGCCCGGGGTTCTACGGACGAGGCCCCCCACCACCGATTTGAGCGAAAGGAGGTCTCTATTTGCACTGCAGGCTTTTTACCCGAAACTGTGTTGCTGCCACGTCTACCATAGTTGCAGACCTGGGGTTTGCAGACAGCTCAGAGAAACCTGCAGCAAGGGACACATTGAGGCAGCTGGATTTCCTCAGTCATTGAAATACACACAAAAAACACCACGATTGGTTGACTGGTTCTTGGCTATAGGGCATTATGATGTTCGAGCTCACGCTCCCTCCTGGCATTACATAAAGAGGCCTTCATCCAACATTTGGACAATGTCGGTTGGACATGTTGGAGTTCTACTTCAACCTTCGAACAAGTCTACTTGATGCATGGTAGTCAAGCGGAGAGGGTGTCGCCGTCCAATCCGTCTTGGCTGCTGAGTCGAACTAGCATCTTGACGAGGAGGAGCATTAGACGGATATGGGTGGGGCATGACAGGGGTTGTGATGGTGTTGGCTACCTTCTGCGACCATCTTCCGCCACCGATTAAGCCATTGCAGTGGTATTTGTGCAAAGTAAGGTTTGGTTGTGGAAGGAAGGTAGCACTAGTACAGTGTATGTCACTCTCAGAAGTGAGAGGGCGATACACTGGAGTATGATACCTACCTTCCACGAGTGACCCTTATGGCGCTCGCTCACGCAATTTGTATTCTCCAACCTACCAGAAGGTCGTTGGAAGGTGTTGTTGAGGTTTTTTTTGTGTGTGTGAGAGAAATATTTTGCGGTAAGGGCGAATATGAAACGCCGGCTTGATGTGTCGTGAAATTTGGTGCGTGCCATGTCCGACGATTTCGGGAGTTGCTCATTTAGCAGTGGTAATGAGGTTTTAATAGTACCCCAATGAAAATATTTATGCAAAAACGTCTATCACTATTACCACACTATTAAATAACACAGGACCCATCAGTTCCAGGATCTGTCCAAGAACAATATCCTAAGTTACAATAATAGTGTAGCTGTTTTCATTATTATAATCTTAGGTCAAATTGTTTTGTTAATATTTGTACAGACTGAAGATTTGGGCTAATTTACGTTGAGTAAAACTTGTAAAAAAGCGGATTAAAAGTGCTTTCTATTGCTAAAAAAGCAACGATGGCTGCATTTAATCCTAAAAAGTTTATTGTTTTATTGACTCAAAAAACATAAGTATAGACACCACCTTTTTAATTCTAGGCCAATAGGCTGAGCAGTTATGACCCATCACATGCCTTGTAAAGGTCATTGACCTTTGACCTTGAATATGTGACCAATGCAGCAACTATAGAAGGCCGACAAATTCCATAATTAGTCATTAGATCGGCGCATACCAGAACTATACAAAAAAGTCTTTATTAGTTTTGTTCAAGGTTACATCGGACATAGGTCACTTAAGCCTCTTCTATTACGGTCCTCCCTCCATTTGTTATTTCACCTCAAGAAGGTTGTTTTAAGTTTTGTGTTTTTTGTGAGAAAAACATTTGGGGAGCAAGGGCGAATAACTGCGCCTGGTGATTTGCAGTTTCAGGAGTTGGCCTTATTTTCAACAGTGGTAATGTGGCTTCTGATGTGGTCCAATGAAATATTTGTCAAGATAGGGTTAATTAGTTATCAATCACCGATCTCCACAGATTTACAATAGTATTTTGGCTGTCTTCATTATAGATTATGGTCAATGTTTTGGTTTATTTGTACTTGAAGAATGAAGAATTGGAGAATTTATGTTGAGAAAGAAAACTTGAAAAATTTGATTAAAAAGTGCTTTCTATGCTGAAAGATAATGATGACAGCATTTGAAGCATCCAAAGACGTTTTATTGGGTTTATTGACCCCCAAAAATGGGTATAGACACCATCTTTTGTTCTAGCCATTGGATCAGCAGTTATACCCATCATAAGGCCATATAAGGTCGTGCTTTGACCTTGAAAATTGAAACGCAAGCAACTAGAGGGGGACAAATTTTTTGGTAATTATTCATTATAGGGCTATCAGAATATACAAAGAGTCCCTTTTATTAGAATTTTTCAGGTTGTATGGACATGGGGGTGTCAATGACGCCTCTACTAAGGGAATGGTGCTCTCTTCCTAAAAAAAAGTAAGTACGCCGAAGCCTAAGTGTGCAGAATACCATTATTTCATTACAATCGTGTAATTTTTGGGGTTCTTTTTAAAAGGCCTGTAATTGACAATTATACTGATTGCGGGCAAAGCGCGCGTTAAATTTTAATCAATACAAATTCAATTTTGATTAATTCAAACACTGCCAAATCGGTTGGGCGTGTTGACATGACTAATTTCATTATAAGTAAAGTTCAAGTTGATCTTTGAACGTCTATAACTGACAATAATACTGATTTGCGCACGAAGCGGGCAGAAATTTTCTAATTCAAGACAAATTCAATGATTAAACACACTTGCAAAATAGTTTGGCTTGCTATGTAATAGATAAATTACATTATTTATTTTTTTTATGTTGTTTTGTTATTTTATTAAAAAACAAACACGCAAATATTTGGTTGTGCCCATATTATATTGAGACGATATTAGATAGTGGTCGTCGCGCACGTGGTTTACGGCACGCGTTTGATAAGGTTAGCAGTGCACGTAGCTAGTACGGGTTGGTTCATTTTTGAAAGCGGGGGAATACAGCGGGGGCATATTTTTGCCTTTTAATAATATTATTTGAAATAAATAATATTCTTCGGTGATTAAACAACCAAAACAAATACGAATGAGAATAAAAGATGGATTTTTGGTTTGCCTTATCTAATATCATGTCATATTGGATGGGCCGTCAAATATTTTTATCGTCAGGGGATACGGCTTGCGCCTGGATCCATCTCAAAATATTGGAATGACCCATCTAATATGACACGATATTAGATAGGCAAAACAACAAATCCTTATCTTTATTCTCTAAACTCTGTTCCTATCCTGCTTTTGGACAAGTTACTTTCATTTTCATTTAAATTAAATTCGCGACCCCCTTCTTAAGGGTCCGCGCCCCAAAAGGGGTCACGCCCCCCAGGTTGGGAAACTTGCCCTAAACGACACGGAGGCCCCAGACCCATGTTACCCCACACACACACGTCCCCACAACAATGCAGGCACGACAAATGTAACTCTAGTCGTCCCATCGGCAACCAGGGGAAATCATGATTAGACACGATGGGGCTGGTTTACCCTCCAGCGTTGTTTTTTTTATAGAATTACTTCCGGGTTTGCAAAATTGACCTTGACACCTCTTCCAAATTCGGTAGGTACAACATAACACTCGATTGTTGGGGAGAAGAACCCGGAAAGTACTTTGGGTAAAGTGCGGTGGGAAATTAAAAAAGATGGTGGAATGATATCGGTCAGGCTACAGAATCTAACCGGTGGTAATTGCAGCAGTACCATTACGGCGAATCACCTTTGGGAAAGCGGTCTATTAGTGGCAATGTAAGCAAATAACGGTCTTTGAGGGGAACACGTCCACAGCAAAACTCACAGCAGTGTTCAAATTTAAATATTTCCATGCAGCAAAATTTGGCACGTAAGTCGTAAACTTGATGCTGATTATTGCCGATGTTAGGGTTAATATTGGGCTCTACATCCAATTCAGATCAGGTTTACAGCAAAAGAAGCCAAATGGACAAATGACTGAACTTTGATTTTGTTTGACTCCATGTGACTGAGTTACATCACTATGACCTACAAATTATCCTAATGGTTTGTACCATATATGGAAAAACTTTTTCACACATTCAACATTAACAATAATACATACTTAACATTAACAATATTCTGACTCCTCGTTTTTCTTCTCAATGGTCCCTATCTCCATCAGGCCCCTCTGAGACTATCCTCAAGTCTTTAGTCCGTGATTTCTTCAGTTTTCTGGAAGATGCCTTTCTCCTTCTCCAGTTCTCCAACGATGTTTTCTATTCATGGACATAAGATGGCCGACACGCTGCTGGGGGAGGGATGACTGGACTCTTGCATAGTGAAGCATCCTTGAAGACTTCTGCCATCCTTCCTTAAATCTTCAAGATCCTGCAAGTATGGTTAACTACAGATGGAATGCAGAAGGACATTCAAATTACTTGCAATAATCTCCATAAAGAAAAACTGATGAAAACAAGCCCTTCCCAGCTTTAACTATAAAACATTGCTATGATCTGTTTGTCGGGACAAAAACAACTGAACTAAAACTTTACAGGGAATTATTTTGATTCATGTTCCAAATGTTGAAGTTTCAGTTTCACTAAATTCAAAGGCTGTGTAGGTAGTGTTTTTTCGCGCTGTGTACGGATAAAAATGTGCTCCAATGAATAATACAAAATATTTAAAAAAGAGATACAGGTAAGAAAGGTCGGATTGGTAAAGAACAATATATTTTGGATCCTGTATGCCAATGAAGAATTAATTTTGTAAAGTTAACATAAATAAAAAAATAAACAATGTTAATATTCTGTGAGACTTTCACAGAAACTAAGGTTTGAAAGTGGGTTGCCTGAATGTTACTGATAATTGTATGGGTATATCGCGTGTTGTCAGTATTTTTTTTGGGGGGGGGGGGGTTCTTTGTCCAGGTTCTTTGACAAAGACTAGGCGCATGAACAATGCAATTGTTTCATAAGCACGCCGCAGCTAACTGAATTTATGAGTGATTGTTAGAAACGCTACAGTAAAAAAATATGCAATGCATGTGGGATTGGTCAATCCAAACTCTAAACAAATCCTCAACTCTTGATATTATTCGATGTCTTCCTTTCAATTCTTACAATTCTCTCTCTCCTTCAGCCAAGGAACCTTTCTCCTCGGCAATTGAACGATGACCGCATCAATCCTGATATCTCCTTGCTAAGTCCTTCCTATTAGACACAAGGAAAATCAAAACAAAACTTTAATGCAATAAATTTACAAAAGTCACCATTGTTATTGGCGCAGTTAGACTGAACCAGAATTAAACCGGGATTGTTGGACCTTAAAAGGCCAACAGAGATTTCAGCCATTATATTGTCTGTCATACCAGTCGGGTTCAGGTTTCCTTTGAGGCCCTGCACTGTATCCTGGAACCGTACTACCAGGGCCGAGTCGGCGGATAAACCGACACCCCCATCGGGTTTCTAAGGAAATTGATGAAGGTAGCTGGTGTACCTAGTAGATGAAAAAGAAGATCGACCTACAAGGGTGTCAGCTCTGGTGAGCTAATGGCGAAATGGCGGCATCCAGCAAATGCGCCCTGCATGGTTGGCGGTGGTTCCCACAGGCATAGAGGGCCCATCGGCCGACAACTGGATTGCCGTCAGGAAGGGCATCTTTTGCTCCAATAAAAATCCTCACACATCATATTGATGAGTGTGAGTGAGGTTGTATCAGGCCATACTCGTTTAGGGGACCAAAACCGGATTAAAATGGTTTAACACTAACAAAACCCTATGTAGAAAATTTCATTGATTGCACATAGATCAGACAGTCAATAGATTCCTACCTTGTATTTTGGCTACAAAAACTCTTAAAGTGAAAACGTGATTTTGATAGACTTATGATTTCCTATGTGCTCCAACAGGAATTAGAAATTTCATATTTTTTGACATTCAAAGAATTTCTTTTCCGACTAAATTGTCCCCCCTTCAGATGGAAATTTTTGCTAGAAAGCTTAATCTGTACAAATTAGGCTTCAATTTTTTTTACGGACACCTCGTATGTGAAATCTATTGTTGTAACTTTCAAGATGACTCAGGGATTTCCTGAGGATGGCACCCTCAATTTCTAACAAAATGTGTTTTGAATGTACATTTAATGACTTGTCCAATATATCACGGTGTGATAGCCAAGCTCACAAAGCGATATTTGTCCTCATTATTGTTCAGATCGGAATTTTTGTTATTACACAGTATTTATGGTACTGTTTAAATATACGATTACATAAATGTTTACAAAAACAAAACAAAAATCGGATTTATTCAACTTGGGAATTGAGCACTTTAGGGGACCATCTTACGTGTTAGTTGCAGTTGTAATCAATACACAAAAACAAGCCCACTATGAGGACCATTGCGCTGCTAATAGTCGCTATCAATAACACAAACTACTATGAGGATCATTTGTAACGCTGCTGCTAATAGTCCCTACCGTGCTATAACCTAATTGATTCCTGATGACCCTTTGTAAATTTTAACTGTGTCACACAACCAAGTAACCCAAACACGTGTAAACTTCTAAAACCCAATATTTCTATACAACTTACTGATTTTCATCATTAACGTGATGTGTTTTTCAATATATTAGGGATTGGGTGGTGCCTACAGTAAAATAAAGGCTGATGAATGGACAGATCAGGAAAATTTCAAAACTTTTAACAAGAATTATACGTGCGTAATTAAGATGGGCCCACACCTGTGGGTTAATCACCTTTTACTGAAATATGAAAGGAGCTCATTAAAGTCAAGACATTAGATCATATAGGCGTAAACCTGGCAATATCTCATAACAAGCTGAATTTTCCGAATATGTTAGGATATAGTTAGAATAACATCAAAAAGTCCCCGAAATCCCCTGGAGCTCTCTCCAAAATTCAAGATGGCGTCAAAATGGCCGCCATTTGCCAATTTTATCGTATCTTTTCAACCAGACAATTGGAATACAAATATAGTGTCCAAACATATGTTTTAAGGCACAAGGAATGCAATGAAGTCATTAATTTGAGAGTTCAAAACTGACAAGTACCAAAAATCAGAAGGCGGTCAAAATGGCCGCCATTTTCAAGTTTATCGTACTCTGAACTAACCATACCAGTTGGAAATACAAATACAGTGTCCGAACATATGTTTTAAAGCACAAGGGATGCCATGAGGTCATTATTTGGAGAGTTCAAACTTACAAGTACCCGCAAAATCAAAGATGGCTGTCAAAATTTGCTGCCATTTTCTAATTGTATCCTAACTGAGTAGAAATCAAATTAGTGGTCTCAACCGTACAGTTTTACGGCAATACAAGAATCAATAAAGCATTTTTCTCCCCAAACTAATAGCTAACCAAAAAAGACCACCCTTTGTTATCTTTTATCCGATTAATCTTTATTAGAATACCAATAGAGTCGAAACCTGATTTAAAGTACAGGGAATCTTAAAAAAACATATTTGAGAAAGCCCAAAACTCCTAAGGCTTCATGCCTATTTATCTTGTGGCAGCCCATAGAGCTGGAATTTAACCAAGAGGAGAATCGCGTGTATTATTGAATATCCAAGCCCGTAACCGTTTTCTCTCACACACAGCGCGCCGTGTTGTTGCTGCGTAAGCACGCGCGTGTCGTCACTGTTGAGGCCAGCACACTCTATAAAAATCTGTGTCCGTCACGCTATATGTTACCAGTGTTGCATATCCCCAGTGTTCCATTTCTGATCGCCGATTTTCTGCAATAATTATGCGAAAACCAATCGATTGAGGAACTAATGCTTCTAAAAGATTCCTGCATCCCTAATGCACAAAGTCTCCTCATGACCCCTGTTAATTTTGGGGCGTAGGAAAGAGATATTGGAGTCCGTGAGATAGCATGTGGCTCAGTTGTTGTTGTTGTTTCACTCACTAGGGGCCGAAGGTAAAATACTCGCGTGTCTCATAAATATGCACAGGGACTTTCCAAATACGACGATACGTAACCCAAATATGGTGTGCCCAAAACTATGTTAATGAATTGCGTATTGCTCATTATAATACTTTTGGCACCTATATTTTGGTTACGCCGTGCGGGAGAATCTTCGGGTCTGGGTTATATTTACGTCAGTGTGGCAGCCGGACCAAGGAATCCTCAGCTCTTCCAGCTGCCCCAGCTGCAACTTTTGGCCGCCATTGCAAATTTGCAGTGACAATATACTTATATGATGATAATAATTAATCTGCAAACGGATCATGAGTGCACTAACTTTAAGAACTATGCTTCATTTTACATTAAAGATTTCGAAATATGAACACATGTCCGTCATTTTAACACCGTATAGGTGAGAAAAGCTGCCGAATAATGGGTGTTGCTAGCCCAGCATTTCCAAACTGCTCCCCCCTAATCTGTATCTTGTATATCCATTGGTCACTAATAATGGGGAAAGAAATTGAGGCGACATTTTATTCATTTCAGAGACTAGCAGCTTTTATTAGACAAGAAGACGGTTATTTAATTTGAGTAACTTTTAATGAATTTCACACTGGTTTTGTCTTCCCCTTGACGTGATTAGAAAAATACAGCGTAGATAGACATGCACCACCATCTAAAAGTAATGTCTATCTAGGCTAATGTCACCTCCTGATGTCTTAACTTGGCAACATATGCCCGATAATAAAGCCTTCAGGCTGTGCCTCTTCTCTTTTTCATCCTTTGTGCTCACATTCTTAATTGAGTAGCTCTGTGGCATGCTTGATGAGCACAACCTTATAGGTTGCATAGAAGATCACATTAGAGAACTTTTAAAGCGCCCTTAGGCTTTTTAACAGTACCATAATGCCACTCACATATGAGGGTGGTGTCCACAGTTAACCCTTAAACTGGATCATTCTCAACTCCTTAAAGGTGCTACTCTTATCGTCTTTGGGACCCCCTGATTTACCGGAGTAGTTAAATTTTGAATTTTTCGGATGAAGACCGTATTTTTCTCATTGTCGTCTGAAATTTCAGCTTTCCAATCGCATTTCTTTTTCAGTTACAGATAGAAAACTACCATTTTAATGGGTAACCATTATAGTAGCACACACTGAATAGGGCGTTTGCACTATGCAAGCGTGTTTCCCGCGGTACTTGATTGGCAGTGTGTCACACGTGCAGGCCCTAGCATATTAGTATAGAACACGATGACAAAAATCTATCTGCTGCGTATGATTAAGTCTGTCAACTGAGGTCTCTACCTCAACCTACTCAAGCCTTCCCTCAAGCCTTCCCTGATGTCAATCTTGTCAAGTTCATAACCCTGCCATCCAACACAGATCTTTCGTCCTGGAGACATCAAATTGTTATGCAGTCGAAAGCGCAAACGTCGAATGGGGTGCCAAAAGGTTCTGTCCTTGCATCCCAGTCTTTTCAACATTTACATCTCAGAAATGGCCTAAAGAGAGATTTTTCGCAGTATTCCTACGCAGATATAGGCACGTGGAGGCTGCTGATTCTTCTGGGGCCTTAGAAATGGTGTTGAAGAAAGACCTAATCACTGTAAGCCCATTCACCCCGATGACACTTAACTCATAAATACAAGACCGTCAGCTCTGTTTTTTCCACCTTGCAAATCATTGCCCAAAAGATAACTGAACCATCACTCTACACAGATGCCAGCACCTGATTGAAAAAAAACCTGAAAATTGCCGGGGGTCCAGGGGGCCGCCTTAGGCCCCTTGCGGGGTCGGGCTAGATCCCCGGCGGGGCCCCAGTCCCCAGCGAGTCCTGGATTTTAGGGCATTTTTGAATCACCTATAAAGTCAATCTGGAGTACAAATTTCTTTAAAATACATGTAGTTTCAAAACGAATGGTAATTTTTTCACGAAAATATGATCTGTTGACAATTTCATTTTACTTTCAAATCAGATAGTCATGATAATCACGAGTCAGACTGATCAACATGCATGACACGATGGGCTGACTTACAAGTTAATGCCTACCTAGCATTGACGTGATTGTTCTGTTAGTCTCACAACAGGCGGCTTGATAAAAGGCAAAAAAAAACAGCTGGTAACTCTTTCCAATGACCTCCCTGGTTTTTTCTGTAACAATCTTTGTTTTGAGTGACCATTTGATCTATTATCGCTTTCTTCCCCGATGATCCATAATTCGCGCGTTTCTACAACCATGATAGGTGATCATGGTGACGGTCCATCCATGTCATGCATTGCACCAGTACCAGCTTGGTTTAGTTTCTCATGTACTCTGATAAAAAATCGTCGTTGTCATCTTTCTATTCACCATGACCAGTTCCATTTATCTTTTATCTTTAATTCTATCAGCTTTGTAAAAATCATCAGTCCCGTTCAAACAAATTAAATTCCATTTTTCCTACCGAAAGTATACGGCAAAAAACCTGCATAACACTCAGAGCAGCGCCCTGATTAACTCCTTACACGGAGCCTGTAGGATGTCGCTTACGGTACCCGTCATAAGATTTCCTTGTAGGATGGTACGGCGCCGTGGACGAACGACTTGAGGAAACCAACGACACGTGGAAATTTCGAGTGACGGAGGGGAAGAGCGTTATTATAGCAATAAATGCTCGTCGCTAAATCACACTTCATTTAATTGTATTTTTGGCTTACCAGACGACTGGAAACGGGTTTTTTTGGAAATTGTACTAACAAAAACACAAGAAACGGAAACAACCGGCAGTTTGGGGTTTGTTTAAACAAAAAAAAAACCCGGTATTTCCGCGGAAAGAAAAAACCGGAAAACTGGCACTCTGACTCTAGATGAGATAAATTGTCACACGACCCAACAGCGAAGTAATGGAAATGATGACAGCAGCCTTACTTTCCACCAACACACCAAGGCAGTCGCTTGCCAAGCCCCAGTCTCCTGCCAAGCTCCTCAGAACGGCTCACAGGAGGGATGGATGCTTCTTCGAACCACTTTGTACAGACATCAACTGTTGTTTTGGCATACTTCAAAAATGTTGAATACACTGCACCAATATAGAGTCACATTGTACACTCACACAAGATTTATGTCGTTTGGAATGATGCAATGAGACTGTTAGTGCCTTTTGGTGACGCTGTAGAATATCCTTACAATTCTGTCGGCATAACTCCTCTAAACTTTAGGAGCTCACCAAGAAGTGTTGATGAACCTGGTTATAGCATAATCCCCCCACCTCACTCTGCTACCCAAACCATGACACTGCAGTCGCAGTTTCCCTTATCGATCATCCTGGATCAATGACAAGGTCTGAGCAAAAAAAATGGGGGGTCATCTCTACCTTGAACCTAAAGTAGTTTGTGGACAGCCCAATCTAGCAGCCCAAGGAATGCGAAGTGATAGATAAGCCGGGGTTCAAGCTCA
>JAMKCH010001371.1:0-45833 GCA_023653785.1 Ophioderma brevispina
CTCGCGGACTTGATTACGTCATTGTGACGCCATACTAGTTGTTGTACTTATTTTGGTATCATGAAAAAGGAGGACCATAGCTATCCATTGGATCAAAGCCATAAGCCGGATGCTTTTACCAATTTTCGGGGGGGGGGTGGTAACCACCCCTCCCCCTTGGTAAACCGTGTTAAAAAAAAGGCTTGGTAAACGAGGTTAAAATGGCAATTTAGAGTATCAGCTTTATCTCTGTCTTGTTTGTCGCATAAAAAAAAAAACTTTTGAGGCTTGCGTAGAGTAGGTTACACCTAAGATTTCTGTTTTTTGTCAGTTTAACATATAGTGGATGAGCCATGCCATCAAAAGTCAGCCTATTGGTATCACCTGGGGGGGGTGGGGGCAAGAACGACATTGAATACCAGGGGTTTTCCTAACACTATGACTTACACAAAATGTTATATGACCATTCTGTAGGTGGTAGCTTAATTGAGCTAGGGGCTCGAAAAGAGTATACATGGGTCAAATTGAAGTGGTCCATGATGTTGAGATTGCATACCAAAGTGTTCGGATGATCATCAAGGGGTAATGAATTTATAGTTTGTGCTATATCCGACTTACCCCTATGGAGGTATAAGCTGAAAACCATTATTATAGGTCAAAATGTTAAATTTAAGTTCTACAGGGGTCAATATTGAAAAATGCTTAAAATTTCTTGGAATGGTCTCATATATTTGTAATGTAATCACATAAAATACAGAGTATAGTTATGTACCATGTATAGTTACCAAGTTTTACACCCAATAAAACCCCTCTACCCCTACGAGGTATATGTGTAGGTAACTAATGAGGTGTGTACTTTTTTACTTTCCCATTGCAGATGGTCGAAACTTTCCTTATTAATTGTAAACATTATAAACCATATGATACCATTTCCACTGAAATTAAAGCTTTTTAGGTATTATGACCCTGTAGATGCTAAAGTTAACCTTTGACCTATAATAACGGTTTTCGGCTTATAAACTCCATAGGGGTAATTCTGGAATAGCACAAACTATACCTTTTTTTAAATCCTTGTGATCATACGAACATTTGGTATGCAATTCAACAACATGGACCACTTTAAATTTTGACCCCTGTCTAATCTCTTGCGAGCCCGATCTCGCTTAAGCTACCCTACATAATGGCCAATCATAACCATTTATGTGCATGTCATAGTATGAGGTTCCGGTCTAAATGCCTCTTGCCCCCCAGGTGATACCGACCAACTGCATGCTCACCCACTTAATATGACCAAGAACTTTTTTTCAGCACTGTCACCATTTATGTTGTTTACATAATTGTTATGTAATTTCTGAATCAGTTTTGTAATCTGTTGGCGGTATTTCGGAAATGTAACCATGTAAGCCCCTGTAGCGACTACAAGCAATTTGCTAATCACCTATCTCGCTTCCGTATTTTTCTTTTCAGATCGGTAGTAATCCAAGGCAAGTGACGCTTGGTTTTTGTGTTTGCCTGCCCTAAGGCAAGTAAAACACATAGGATCACTTTGTCCACTGTGTTGTTGATGTCTGTTGTTAAAAGGGTTACATTGCCTGTAATATCCTCATACTTTGGATGGATGAAGCCAGACTTGGGTCACAGGTGTCAACATGGCATCCCCATTTGTTTGAGGAAGTCAAAGGCACAATGCGAAGTCAAAATGTCATGTGAGTCAAATTTGAACTAGTCTGAAAATGTAAAATTGCCCTCTTTGAAAAGTGAAGTTCAATTGGCCACCAAATTGAATCAAGGTTCAACTGGGATCCCTCATCGGTTGATTGAGTCAGAGGTCAGCATACCAATGTCAAATCATGCGAGGTCAAAATGTAAGATGGGACTAAATTCAATTGAAATAAACTTGGGTATGGAGTTTACATGCCAACCCTCATTTGTTTATGAGGTCCCAACGCCAGCAATAGCAAGGTCAAAGGTCAATGTTATTCCCTTTCATTCACTAACCGCGACCAGGCGATACAAGCGGTCTGAGGAACGATATATTTTTGACATTTTTGATGGCCAATTTCATCCTATTGTATACAGGCCATCTCTTTGGTGCCCAATTTTCATCACAACTTATTTTATGGGTTTGAACTACATTCGGTGTGAAATCGGGCTTTTTGTTTTAGAATATTCAGGTCAGCCGTTTAACATTGTATATTTTTCCTTGGTGGTTTGAGTTGCTGTTTAGGTTTTCTGTTGAGTTGAGTTTAGGTTTCATGGTCTAGTAACGAAATCAACCAACTGGCTCAGAGATATCCATCAAGAAATCCAAAACATCCTGTGGACATGCAGTTTTATCGATTAGTTGGGGAGTCCACGACTCCCAGCTATTGACGGGAAAATTGAAGTCACCTCCTATGAATATATTTGGCAACTTCTTTCCCTTTCCTTATTTGAATTCATGATGTCTGGAACCTGCTTAGACAACAACTCTTTTGCGAGAGTAACTGGGGTCTATATAAAAGCTGGCCAGGTGTAAGGTATTTTTATATTGCCAAACTCTATTTTTTGTCCTATAATGTCCATATAAATCTGGGTGATGCTGCTGATTGATTGATGAGATGATGTGTTGTGATGGGCGATGATGGGCAATGATGGGTTAATGATTGGTGATGATGGTGATGGTGGTGAATGGTGATGCATGGGTGGTAATGGGTGATGATGGTGATGGGTGCTGATGGTGATGGGTGACGGGTGGCTGTGACAGGGGATTGTTGTGGTCGGTGTGGTTTGGTGTCGGTTGATTGTGTTCTATAACTACGGTATCCCCTTTTCCCTTTGTGCTAGCTAAGGAACAGTTCTTACAAGGTTAATTGTGGACTATTTCATGGTGAATATGTCGAAGAGACGATCATCAAGAGACTATGCCAGTAGACCAATAACTAAGTGATAACACTTATGGTTTTTGTCCAACAGGTATCTGTTTATTTTCCACATTCAGACCAGAAGACCCTTCTTCAATGTACTCAATCTCTGCCAGGATTTCAAATGGAGAATAAAAAGCACAGTGAAGAGGGTTAACATTATTATGAATAAGGAGGTTATTTTTCAATTTGTTCTTATCCTTTGTTTTTTATTAACACACATTGTGTACAGCTGGAAAGTTAGTTTGTCATTTGGGTAGATCAATGAGAACGAAAACTAAAACTTATTAAACTCAACTGAGCGGTCCTCAAAAGGACTTTTCTTTGCTACCCTCGATAACTCAATTCTTTATTCCTCTCTGGTAATGCTATCATTTTAGGTAACATTTTCTGCTAAGATAATTTCTGTTATTGGTATCTGTCCCCCCCCCCGCATCATATATAATTAAGTCGTGATAATTGAATTACGGCATATCGTTTTATATAATAATGTACCGTGGGTGGCGATCATGCATGTAGATCTGTCACATTATATAAATATTTAATCAAAACTAACGACTATCACTGACGTCCCGTTTTATATTCGTCACGCGGTAACTGTAAAATGAGCGAGACGAATCACTATCCAAAGAGTGAATTTGTAAATTCACTCAACAAGTACAAACATCACATGTTTATACGACTCTTTTAAAACTAATTGGTCTCTTTTAGAGAATGACTTTTCACTCTTTACATTTATAGAGCCGATCAGTATAGTAACGTTCAGGTATGGGGGGGGGGGGGGGGGGGTCTTTGCAGTTGTCAATCTGAATACAGTGGATCGAACCGCCCGCAGTGTATATTGAGTTAAATTGCCTTTTGCAAGTGGCAATGTTTATGGCAAATCTAAATATCTTGTACTGCGGCGGGATATTAAAGCCTGACCAGGATTTGAAAAGAATTTTCTGAGTAATTAATTGCGGAACAGGCCAGCTGAACAAAGAGTAACCGAAATGTTAATTCCAAAGTTTGAGTGAATCAGATTTTCGTTTTCATGCATTAACCATTTATTTAATAGTATACATTGCCATCGATACTGTGTAACCAAAATTTCCGGATCCGGAAATTTATAACAAAGAGTGTAATTTCTATATGACTTGGTAGTCGATTTGAGCTGATTATTCACACTTATTTGTGTGTGGACAAGCATTTGGTACATGCAAAAACACCGATTTGTTTGAAATTGAGGAGGTGCGCCCTCATCAGGAATCTCTAATCAGCCTTTACTGTCGTCGTCAATCACCGTGGACCTCCCTCTTCATCATTATTATTATTAATGATATTACTCTAATTTATTGTCTTTTATCTTTCATTTCTGATCTGTCCACTAGTTGTAGCAGTCTTATAAATTAAATTCTGAAATTGCTTTATCGCAAGCTCATGATAAAAAAACACTTCAAAGTTTTTCATGTTGTTATATGCATATATTGCTCAATGCATAAATATTGTAAGTGAAATAACGACAAAATAAATAACGTTCAATTCACCCAACTAATGCCTTTACAGGCGGTGTACTTTTCGTTCACACAGAACATAATTGCTGTACAAATACGATCCCTAAAATAAAAGTTTACAATTGCTTACGGACTTTCTCATTGTTAACAACGCTCAAACATGTTTCATGTTGTTGATATTTTGTAGTATCATTTTCAGCGCTATAGGTAAATAATCTACATAAATATAAGCTCAATGACTCGCTTCCATGTTTACCTGTTGTAATGCGTTATCCGAACCCAAAATAACACAACATACTTTGTGAGATATTCAAACAAGGTCGCCATTTTCTTCGTTAATAAAAACCGCTTCTCATTTTTTGTAAATTCTATAATAATTAATAATAACTTTGAGATCGTAACAATGTATAACAAATGATTTGCTAAACGTGGCAAACAAGTTTGAATAAAAACTAAATTTATGAATATTTATCATAATATTCTGTTTTCCGTCTCCCAGAATTTGTATTCCGATAAAAATAAGTGCTATCTAGTATATTTGTTAACACATTGCACATTTTTAACCAACTTTTTGCAATTTTTGTATTTCGTTTCAACCGGCCCTAGGTTTATCAGGTTTCAAGGCGATCGACGATAGAAAGAAGATTGCTATTTGCCAACCTACTTTCGGATTAACGCATTTTAGCGCTAATATTTTAAAGCTAGATGGGTATGCAATTTACAAGCAATCAATATATACATCTTTTTGCCATCAAAGAAAAATAAAGCTCAATCCGCCAAATGCGAAATATTTTGATCTTAAAATGTTTTCTTATTTATTTACCTAAAAATGTGATTCAATTTAATAAAATTACAACAGAGAAAGCAAAAAAGCAGATTAAAATAAATGAGCCCTGCCCGGGGAGCACTGAAAGCACAAAAGCAATGTCACCAAAGCTCCAGCCAACTCCCCATAGATAAATCTGGCCAGTGTAAGGATGTTTTATATTGCCGAAAAACCTATTTTTGTCCTATAATGTCCATATAATCTGGGTGATGCTGCTGATTGATGATGAGATATGGGGGTTGTGAGGGTCGGATGATGGGCAATGATGGAGTTGAATTGATTGGTGTGATGGTTAGGGGGGAGTGTGAAGTGGGGATGCATGGGTGTGATGGTGATGATGGTGATGGGTGGAAAAGGAGTGTTATTGGTGACGGGGTGGCTGGTGACAGGGGATTGTTAGTGTCGGTGGTGTTGGTGTCGGTGATTTGTGTTCTATCACGACGGTAGTCCCCCTTTTCCTTTTGGCATAGAGCTACGGAAACATCGTAAGGGTTAATTGTGGACTAATTTCATGGTGATATGTTCGGAAGGACGATCAATCAATAGACATGCCCACCTTAGACCAAATACCTAATTGTATAAAACACTTATGTGTCCCAACAGTTATCTGTTTCTTTCACAATTCAGACACCCTTCGTCAATGTACTCAATCTCTGCCAGGAGTGTCCAAATGAGAATAAAAAGCACAGTGCGAGGGTTAAACTTATTATGAATAAGGGGGTTTTATATTTTCAAATTTTGTTCTTACTCCTGTTTTTTATTAACACCATTTTGTACACAGCTGGAAAGTTAGTTTTGTCATTTGGTAGATCAATGAGAACGAAAACTAAAACTTAATTAACGCAACTAGCGGGTCCTCAAAAGACTTTTCTTTGCTACACCTCGATAACTACAATTACTTTAATTTCCTCTCTGTACTTATCATTTTAGGTCACATTTTCTGCTAAGAATAATTTCTTTCTGTTATTGGTATCCCCCGCATCATATATAATTAAGTCGTGATAATTGAATTACGGCATATCGTTTTATATAATAATGTACGTGGTGCTATCAATGATTATATATCATGCACATTATCTAAAGATTTAGATCCCAATCAACGACTAATCACTGACGTCAACCGTTTTATATTCGTCACTCGGTAAATGTACATAGAGCGAGACTAAATCACTATCCAAAAGAGTGGAAATTTGTAAAATTCCATCAACATGTAAAACATCACTGGTTTATACTACCCTTTTAAAAACGAATTGGTCTCTTTTAGCGAATGACCTTTTCACTCTTTTACATTTTAAGCCATCAGTAATTAAACGTTCAGGGTATGGGGGGGGGGGGGGGGGGTGGGGTCTTGCAGTGTCAATCTGAAACAGTGGAGTCAACCGCCCTCATTGTCAATATTGAGTAATTGCCTTTTCAGTGGCAATGTTTATGGCAAATCGAAATATTCTTGTACTGCGCGGTATATTAAAGCCTGACTCAGGTATTTTGAATATAAATAATTTTTTCTGAGTATTATTGCGAAACAGCCATCTGAACCAAAGATAGTCACCTAAAAAATGCTTATTCCAAAGTTTGAGATGATCAGATTTTTCGTTTTTCATGCTTACACATTTATGTATATATAACATGCATAGGATACTGTGTATAACAAAAATTCCGGATCCGTAAATTTATAAACAAAGATGTTTTCTTTTTCTATATGAACTTGGTATTGATTTGAGCGGAGTTATTTCACACATAGATTTGTATGTGGACAAGCATTTGGTACATGCAAAAACTCCGATTTGTTTGAAAATTGGAGGGAGCCCTCCTCAGGAAATCTCTGAATCAGCCTTTAAAATGTGTCGTCCTCACCGTGGACCTCATCTTCATCATTATTATTATTAATGATATTACTCTATTTATTGTCTTTATCTTTCATTTATTCTGTCCACTAGTTTGTATCATTTTTTAAATTAATTCTGAAATTGCGTTATCGCAAGCTCACTGATTAACACTATCAAGTTTTCTCAGTTGGTAATGCATATGCTCAATGGCATATATTGTAATTGAAATACAGACAAATAAATAACTTTCACCCACTAATGCCTTTAACGGAGTGGACTTTTCGTACACACAGACACTATTGCTGTGACAATAACGATCCACTCAAAATAAAAGTTACATTGCTTACGACTTTCTCATTTAAAAAACTCTCAACATGTTCATGTGTTGATATTTTGTATTAGCATTTCACAGCGCTATAGGTTAAATAATCTAAAATAATATAGATCTCAATGACTTCGCTTCCATGTTATAACCTGTTTTAAAGGCGTATCCCCCAACAATAACACCACCTTTGTGAGATAATTCCAACAAGGTCCGCCATTTTCTTACGTTAAATCAAACCGCTTCCATTTTTTGTAAATTCTATATATTAAGAATAATTTGAGATCTTAACAATGTATCAAAATGAGTTGCTATTGGCCAAACAAGTTTTAAAACATTACATTTATGATATTTAATCATAATATTCCGTTTTCCCAGAATTTTCTATTCCCGATTGTAAAAATAATGCTATCTAAGTTATATTTGTTACCACATTGCACACCTTGTTTACACCAACTTTTTGCAATTTTTGGTAATTCGTTTCAACCGGCTTAGGTTTATCAGGTTCACGGCGATCGACGATAGAAAGAAGATTGCTATTTGCCAACCTACTTCGGATTAACGCATTTTAGCGCTAATATTTTAAAGCTAGATGGGTATGCAATTTACAAGCAAGTCAATATATACATCTTTTGCACTATCAAAAGAAAAATAAAGCTCAATCCGCAAATGCGAAATATTTGATCTAAAATGTTTTTCTTATTTATTTACCTTTAAAAATGTTATCAATTTAATAAAATTACAACAGAGAAAGCAAAAAGCAAAATTAAAATAAAATGAGCTGCCGGGGAGCACTGAAAAGCACAAAAGCAATGTCACCAAAGCTCCAGCACTCCCCATAGATATGAACTTGTAATCATAAGCACTAAAAAAACGTAATGGTTAGCCGGTAAGCAAAATGAAATTACAAAATTAAATGGTCATGTGCATTAAAGATGTGCTAAAACCATTACTTTCACCATGTGCTCCACATAATTGATTGTGTAAGACATAATTCGATTTTGAACCGAATTTGTTACTAAAATTTATCTGTCAAAGTTCTTCGAATCATACAACCGGAACTGACATATTGCCTAAAGTAATGTCCATACTTAGAGCCTTAATAACGTGCGTACGACGTGTTTTTCGTGTTCATTTTATATTTCTCTTTTCCAAATTGCCAATAAATTTATCATGTGTTTTTATTCTATCATCCCACATTTTATATTGATTATGAGGAGCTGGCATTAATTGTAAATGAAGCATAAACAAGTTATGCAAAATCAATTAGTGTCAAAATAGTGCAATGTACTCCTATAAAACGTTTCTATCAATGAAGCATGTTAATTTTCGGACAGTGCAGATATCATATAAATATTGCTGTATTATTTGGATTTCATTATCATTCATTCTTCGTAAAAGCTGGTTATCTTTGAATTGTATCGACCAAAAGGTTACCAAAAGGTAAGTGCGCTATTCTATGGACTACTTCTAATGTAACTTGAAGCAGATAAATATATAAATTGAATACTGCTCTTTGATTTCTTTGTGTTTTCTTTCTTTCAAAAGTACGCATATTTAATACTAACTTATTTGAACTTAATGAATTAAACACATTAAAGGTGCTTGTTCCGATTTCTGTGTATCGTGTTATCTACTTGTTATGAGAGCCTGACACTTGTATACACAGACCACCAGGTCCCGTGGGAAACAAACTTGCGGGTTTGATGCTAGACGGGATAATGCATAGTACAAGGCTGTGCTAATAGTGATGGTTAACCATTAAAACGGCAATGAGAAAAATACGGCCTTTCATCTGATATCAAAATTGATACTATTTCCGGGTAAATCGGGAGGGGTGGGGCAAAGACGATCGGAACAAGGACCTTTAATTCTTTGGATGAAACGTGAACCTGATATGATTTAGCATGTTTATTTCCAACAGATCTCGCCATGAAGGTCGCGGTAGGCTTCCTCTTCTTTTCTTTGGCAATTGTGGTTGCATTAGCTGGCTATCAAGATCATCTGGAAGAAGAAGAGAGGTTAACTGCTGATGACTTCTTAGAGTATTTTGAACTGGAAAACAGTGACGAAGAAATACTTGAAGTGGAGAAAAGGAAGAAACAAGTTGGACGTATGTATATGAGACATAGCTATAGTCCTAATATGCAGTTGCATATTTCATATAAGGTATCCGATAATTCAATAGAGACTGGCAAATGTTTCTTTTATTTCTACTGTTAATAAAACATGCATTTTTAGTTGCACAATTGAGCTTAATATTCAATATTTCGTACGCTCTACGAACATATTTTTAGATATACGTGTAGCATAGATGATAATTTTAAATGTCAATTTTTGTCCCACCGAATGAGTTAGACAAGGGACTATATTCTATAAATCGAGCTCCGTACATGTGCCTTCTGTCTGTCTGTCTGTCTGTGTCTCTGTGTCTGCATCTGTGTAAATATTAACCCGCCTGTTTTCAGAAGGTATTGGTCTATAATTTGATGATTTTCAAAGGGACTAGGAGGGAGTGGAACTTTGGAACTGCCTTAACCCTCGTCTTATCAAGCCTTTTTTTTGTAACACGGTTTACGAAGGGTGGGGGGTGGTTACCACCCCCTACCATGCCTACCCTTCGACTTTGACGGCATACCCTAACCCCGGTGAAGGTGCTACCAGCTACCTTCACATTAGCCTTTTTTTCGCATCGGAGCGAAGTTCACTAGGGGGTGTTAACCTCCCCGGTAAGACGATGGTTAACAAATGTAGTTTAGGGGTTATATAGGGTCATTTGGGGTCGGCAGGGAATAAATACGCACCGCGTAATTCTGATTACCTTATGTTTTCTTTACTTTATTTCTATAAACAATAGATGTTCCACTTAGTTAAACCCGTTTTCATATTTAATATCTGGTTAATGAAATGTGCGGGTCAAAACGATTTCGTCTTTGGTCAATTAATATAAAACACTGGATCAATAAAATTAACTTTATTTCATACTTTTCGGCAAAACTCCATTACGCTACGAAAGAAGCTAAAACGTGTGGTAATTAATATACATGAAGAATTTTAAACTTCTACATGACTTGTGGTAGAAGTTTAAAAAAAAATTCTTCATGTATATATTACCCAAACGGTTAGCTTCTTTTCTTAACGTTTAATTAGCAATCGGAATGGTTTACATACTGATTTATTCCTACTAAAATTCATCAACGCTTTGGTTAGAAGATAAGTAGAGGAACAGGACTGGACCTGAATGCCATAGATATAACATCGCTGCTCTTCCCCATCTGAACCATTAGCTCAGGTGTATAGCATCGGACTAGTAAACTGAAGGTCGCAGGTTCAAACCTGATGGTCTTGGAATTTTTCACTGACTGTTCAATTTATGTCTGGTGTGGTAGAAGTTTAAAAAAGTCTCATGTATATTAATTACCCACACGTTTGGCTTCTTCTTAACGTAATTAGCAATCGGAATTGGTTTCCAAAATGACTATTGCCCTCTATAATACATCCAAGCTTCTTGGGTTAGAAGCTAAGTAGAGGAAAAAGGATTGGAGGAAGGCTATAGATCACATCCCTGCTCTGCCCCATCTGACCCTAGCTAGTTGGTAGAGCATCGACTAATTAAACCGAAGGGTCCCAGTTCAAATCCGGGATGGTCAGTGAATTTCAAACTGACTGTAATTATGTTCTGGTGGGGTAGAAGTTTCAAAATTCTATGTAAATCCATTGAATTGGGTTTACCATGGCTCATCATTAAGTTTAATTCAATTTAGATCAGTTACGGTGAGTCAAAAAAAAACCTGACCATGATTTGTCGCCATTGTGAATTTTATGTAAATATATCTACCACCATTTGGAATCATCTGAAAGATGGGTTCATTATCTTTAATTACTGCAAAGATTCCTTCACATCGGTTAGGTATATGCCGAGCTACAGTCGTTTGAATCAAAGGAGTCGGGTTTATGCTCTGTCCACGGATTCAACATGGAAATGACCACGGTTCAGCGAAGGAATCAGGTCCAGAAGAAAATCAGGCCTATTTATCATGACAGATTCTTGATTCGAAACACTGTAGCTCGGCCCTATATCTAACCGATTGGAAAGATCTTTGCAGCAAATTAAAGCTAAATAAAATAGCTGTTCGCAGACCACATATGTTAGAAAAATATTATTTAAAAATTAAAAATGGCGGGACCAACAATCAGGGTCAAATTTTTGGACTCAAGCCATTATTTCGTCTCGTTTTTTTTTGGGTGGTTATATTTAGGTCCATGGACTAAGAGTAACATCAGACAAAATTTCTCCCAAACTCTCGTTATGCGCAGTATACTGATAGATCTTGCAGCCATATGATTCAGACAAAAATCAAATACAGGAATAAATTGCAACCAATATTGCCACTGATCTAAGCAATATCGACTGTACACGAGTTTGACAAGAGTTTTCGAGTCCTAAAACACCATCTGCGCGGTTTCTCCACACAATTATTAAGCGAGTAAAACTGTGAATTATTCACAAACCCCTTCCTTTTGTTGGAACTTCACATCCCATGGGAATAAACGTTGGCCACGGTTGGCTCGAATTACAACTTAAATGGTTCACAAATGTCATGAGTTCTGCGTTTTTCAGATAAGTACACATGCACTCCAAAGAAACTTGGAGGTGGAGTTACGAACTACTAAAATAGTCCATAAGCTCCATCATTTTTTTTTTTCAAGGGGGGGAATTACGTTCGTCACCCTATTAGTGATATTTCCCATATATCCCCTTGAGGGAGGTCCCCCTGACTAGGATAGGTATGTTGCCGCCCCGAAAATCTGCACGTTAGCAGGTCCTGCCCATTTCAAACATGGACGCCATGTTTTATGTAAAACCCGCCATTATAAATCTCTACAGCTAAAATTTTAGCACGACTACACGAAACAACGTTTTTAACTGCTGAAGGGGGTTAAACTCTAGGCGTCAAGCGGCCGCGCAGGAGTTCATTGTAAATGAACTCGAAAATGGCAAATGTTGAAAAGACCCTGGGTGATATTTTGGAGCTTTCGAAAAAGAAGTTTATGGATTTATTAGTTTAAGTACAAGTCTTGTTTTTAAATATGGCGGTGAATATATCGCTCTGGGTACGGTGTAAATTCAGGAAAAAAGGCGCCACTAAACATCTTTTCGGGGGGACGTATTAACAACACTTTCAATAATGACCTAAAATCATTCCAAGATGTAAAAATATTAAAGCGTGTATTGATTGTCCTAGGAGTCCGTTACTAAAGTGGTTACTAATTGGGCCATAAACGGAGTTTAAACTGACTCGATAATATTTCATAGGAAGACAACAGCTCATATCAACCTGCTTCAATAAAATCCTAATAAATGGGTGTGGACGCATTAGGGACTACTCAGTGATGTCATCGGTGTTTCCCAGTAAAAATAAAAACTAGTTATGAAGAAGTGGAAAAAGTTGCCGCTGTGTAGCAGAAAATTAAATTGAGTGACCTAGTTTCTTTCGAGCACATAAAGTGATATCTTTGTTTCGGACTTGGCCACCAGCTCTTATCCTCCTATACTGCCGAAAAATCATATTCTTCCCCCCGTCAACTAGTGTTGAGGCCTGCAATTGTCAGAAGTACGAGAAGAAAATTGGGGGGAACTGTTATCAATAGTTTCCTGGTGGTTCTTTTTATGTGCGAAAAGATGTGAAAGGGGTTTTTTATGATTATGTCCCAAGGAGCGGTATAACCGCGCATCAGAATTACGATCATGTCCGCACTATACAAATGTCATTATTCTCTTTTTGGGCTTTTCCACATATTACCGCATTCTTACCCATCAAGTTGGGCAATTTTAGTACATTTAACAAAACATGCATCCTTCCGGCGGCCATATTGGAGACTAAAATGTTTAAGCCCACTTCAGAAAGGTAACATTTTATTTCGTTTAATCCTGGATAAATTTCGTATCTGTAATGAAAATACAATAACAGATTTTCATAAAACAATGGCAGCCATTTTGAAATACGCAGTAAGCGCTATTGTGCAACATTTCGGGGCGGAAACATACCTAATCCTAGTCAGGGGGACACACCCTTTAAGGTGATATATTGGAAAATTAATCACCAGGGGTCCGTTCGCGAACCTCATGCGGAACCCTACGTGAATACTAACTCATGCGTATGTCCTACATAATAGACCTTTTCATATACCATTTACACGGTGCTTTGGATAAGTTGATCCACTCAGGCATGACATAGTATGCACGTAGATTTACGACTGAGTTTCGCGGACGAACCCCAGGTGGGTGCAACAAACTCGAATTTTAAGGCCCGTACAGAAACTGGCTTATGGACTAAAAAGAAATAATGGCACTTTTTGAAGAGCGCCCCCAATTTGAGATTTTTGCACAGTTGTGTTGATAATTGTTTAGTAAACGAAAATGACCTCTAACTTGACCTGCCTGAACCGATTGAACAACTAATTGATGAGCGTAGTAACGTACATAGCGCAATAACCTGGCTATATCCAGCAGCCGTTGAATTATTATCGGAGATTCTAATTACAAGATGCCTTCTTTTGCGACAGAGAGATGATTTCGAGCTCTACAATTCACAGATATAGTTTATACTAGCCAATTACGAGTGCAACTGTGCAAAAATCACAAAATATTTGTAAAATTGCGGGCGCTCTTAAAAAATATATACTTTTATTTTTTTAACACATGTGGGGTCAAGGGTTATCTAGGGGTCCAAAAACCGGTTTAAAATTAAATAAAACTTATAAGGTAATATTTTTGAGATAAATTGTTTTTAATGAACACAGTGTCATTAGGATCCAGACAGGTAATTTCAAATTTTGTCTATACCCAAGTGAGAAGTGAGAGAATCCCTATAATGTTGGCTTGTGAAAATAAAGCGGAAACGTTCAGAACAAGCAAAAGAATTCGGCGGTCCCCGGGTTTTGCTTTCACCTGGCTTTTTTAAAGCACTACTTGTTTGAAAACCATTTTTTGCAATTACCCGGCTTACATCTTACTTACATCTTCAATGTTTAGTGTGCACGAAAAGTTTCAAAACACGTTTTAAATTGGTCCAGCCGTTTGGATAGTGTAATAAAAAATGTGCACTGAATTGGCCCGTAAAATTAATCAATGCGGTCACTCGACCACATTTGGAGACGTTTTTGCTCAAAACATCAAAAGAAAACATTGTATGGGCAAATAAGAAACAAATGTACTTTCATCTCATACGAAAATCTCAAGTTTGATGGAGTGAAGTGGGTGACAAGGTCATATATCTGATAACCCACCTTTTACCTATTTTTTCAGTTACATTACTGTACATGACGAATTTACCGGAAAAATATAGGCCTATAATTATATGTGTGTCCTGAAGATATGAAATTTCCTAAAATTTGTTTTGACATGTTTTACCAAAATAGTTTTTACTGATTTTGTAATTGTAGGTCTATTAAACGCAAACGTATAGATAAGGTGACATCAATGTTTACAAACACAAGTTAGCACCTGGTCTACTGACATGTTAGAGGTACGAGGAATATACCCATACAGTTACAGCATTCAATAGCCTTATCACGCCTGACTGAGCGCGAATTTTAAAAGCACAAGCCCTGCAGATACTCACGCATACTGCCGGGCAGTGCTTTGTTCTTTGCCCGGCGTTGACGTCACATGTCAACTCATCTATATTGTAGGTCTATAACGTAACGTAATTGAATGCATAATCGCCAATTAGAATAGCAATCCACGAAATTGAAAATCAACCGTACATTGTTTCGCACCGTTCTTGTTTACGTATAGCGAAAAAAGTGGTGATTTTCGAAAAATAAATACGAAATGGCGAAACTGAAAGCATAAAGACGAACTTGCACTACCATAAGCTAACGGTTATGCTGTACAACGAAATCGAATGACGAAAATTGGAATGGAGTGCTCATAGTACGGAATTGTACTTAGGATTTAGTCCGATAAGCCCAAAACGTGCGAAATTGATTGCCAAATTATTTTTTTTTGGTTGATAAAGTGCGAAATTGGCCGGGAAAACCTATAATATAGATGATTTGAATTTTTAAACGAATAGTTTCCATGTAGACAAGGATTAATGTTATTAATCTTTCCCTTGAGCTGGGAAACTTATTCTGATATGTACTCTTCTCAAATTTAAGGCAATGTCAAAGTGTGGAAACATGGGGGAGTATGTTGGAGACGTTTTTGCTCAAAACATCAAAGGAAAACATTTCTTGGGCAAATAAGAAACATAACGTACTTTCATCTCATATGAAAATCTCAAGTTTGATGGAGTGAAGTGGGTGATGAGGTCATATATCGGATCACCCACCTTTAACATATTTTTTCAGTTACATTACTGTACATGACGAATTAAATTTGCCGGAAAAAAATATAGGCCTATAATTATATGTGTGTCGTGAAGATTTGAAATTTCCTAAAATTTGTTTTGACATGTTTTACTAAAGTAGATATTTTACTGATTTTGTCATTGTAGGTCTATTAAACGTAAACGTATAATGTAGGTCTATAACGTAACGTAATTGAATGCATAATCGCTTATTAGAATACCAATCCACGAAATTTAAAATCAACCGTACATTGTTTCGCACCGTTTTGTTTACGTATAGCGAATAAAGGTTGATGATTTTTCGAAATAAATGCGAAATGGCAAAATTGAAAGCATAAAGACGAACTTGCATTACCATAAGCTAACGGTTATGCTATACAACGAAATTGATTGCGAAAAATGGAATAGAGTGCTCATAGTACGAAATTGTACTTATGATTTGGACCGATAAGCCCAAAACGTCCGAAATTGATTGCCAAATTATTTTTTTGGTTGATAAAGTGCGAAAATGGCCGGGAAAACTTGCGTTTTGAGCTTATTCAATTTAGGTGTGATTTGGTAACCATTCTAAATCTGCAAAAATCGGTTGCGAAAATATATGGGGTCGCTCGTTTTTCTGGAAAAGGTATCCTGTCTCTATTTTTTTTAAGTTCAAGCACGGAGGGTCGCCTTAGTATTTTAATTTAAAATACACTACTTAACATAAACTACTCAATTCCAAAGTTTTAAATGAATCGGATTTTTCCTTTTGATGTAGTAAACATTCCGGATCTGGAATTTTTCACGAAGTTGTGAATTTCTATGTCAATGACATCGATTTGAGCTTAGTTATTTCGCACAGTAATTAGTATTTAGAGAAGCATTATTTATATAATATACAAAACACGATTTGTTAGAAATTTGAGGGCGCCATCTTTTGGAAATCTCTGAGTCAAAAATTAAGCAGTGCTGAGCGTTAACTTATGAATCGATTTCACCAGTCACCACACCATGACGCAATGACGCCGATATCACGGTGGTCCCCTATGGTGTTATATGTTGGTCCGAAAACCTCCAGGATCGAGGCAGGATCGAGGCAGACGCTCCTGCGTCGCTCCGGGTTCCAGAAGCGATTAAGCAGTGCTGAGCGTTTTACCTTATATGAATCGATTTCACCAGTCACCACACATGTGGAATGCAATGACGCCGAATATCACGGTGTCTAGGGTGTTATATGTGTCCCGAAAACCTCCAGGAAATCGAGGCAGGAGCGGAGGGAGGATCGCTCCTGCCTCGGTTTGTCTCAGTTTATGACACTATAGAATATAAAAATCAGTCTAAAGATGTAAGAAAGTACTCATGGGAGTGTGGGGGTTTGGGTGCTTGTGTATTTTTGTGATATTGATTTTTATTCCGTTTTATCGATACATCTGGAGCGCGGCAGTACAATACGTGAAGGTAGTCAACTTAATTTTAACGTAGGCTTCATATCGTGATAATCGTGTACTTACTCTGTGAACAACCTTTAAACGTTTTGTTGTAAACACTGTAATCACCCTTTTTACTTTTCCGATACAGCTTGTGTATCACCTACTGGTAATCCAGTGCCAAATATTGCAAACTTGGAGATCACGGACGAGGGATAATATGAACGCTTCTCCTTTGTAAAGGCGGTAGTTATCTATTTCTGTATACTTATGTAGGTCCCTGGCAATTAGATGCATTTGTTTATATACATGTGGAACCCCAGTCTACCTGAGCAGTTTTGTACAACACACACACCACAATCAGATTGTTTTTCCTTCTTAAAAATCCGTTCCTTTCTCCGATAAAGTGTCTCAAAGTTTTGGTCTCCAAAATGACAAAATATCAACATTACGGAATTCCTGAAATCATTGAAAATCGGTAAATTTAATATTCTCAGAACACGGAACAATGCATGGGTTGATCTTAAAAATATCCGATTTTTTAGTATATTGGCCCTAACGTTAACGTAAGTAACGTATCTGGGTAGTTATCTGGCCGGTCTTTTTCTTAAGTGAACAGGTTGTTTTCTTGAAAAAAGTTTAGTAATACTTGTTGCATTTCCTCTTGTGTGACCTTTGACCTATGTCTGACCTTTGACGACAGATTTGTTCTGTGCTCAGTTCAGTGGTCCATTTGACATAAATTTTGGTGGGAATTTAGCAGGCAAATTCGCTATGCAAATTGACATAGATGACATTTGAAACCTTTTGGATCACTTTGAAACCCTTATAACAAAGATCAGACTGCCCTCCTCTACCTTCATGCTAAATATCTGCCCCATATGTCAAAGCATCAAGAAATGCATAGTCGGACAGACAAAGATCTCCTTTTTAAGTATAGTTTGAATCACTAGACCGGACATACATCCGAAATGCCCGCCCGAGATGCTATCAGATGATACATCTGATTGTCAGGCCAATGATAGGGGTTAAATGGCTGAGCACGGAGTAAACGCCTCAGATTTGCTGTCCAAATGACATTTGAGAAAGCATGTCAATCATGAAATCACACTGTAGTGCATTTTTAGACATTTTAAAGCTATGTCGACAAAAAAGTATTGCACCCAGGTTTTAGCGTGCGACAGCCTAATTATCGGTATGATCTTTTCATTTCAAAATGAGGGATATCTAGATATACGTGATAAATTGGCTAATTCATGTACGTGGTGGTGTTTTTGCACAAACAAGTAAATAAACATATGGGAGAAATTGGGGTTTGGCAATCGGCCGTAGCATTTCTTTCGATGATGGGGTTTACTAGGAGCTAATTTTCGGACATGGCAAGGTCCTTCATCAGCATCAGCTGTGAGTAAAAAAAAAAAAGAAAAGAAAAAACAAAATAAGACCCCAAAATAAAATTCTTGAAAACAGATGTAGCAAATCAAAGCACACCTAACTAAAACGATGAGATACACATTTCGATTCATTATAAATAACCAACTTGAAAAAGTCGCAACTCATAGAATGATAATACAGAAACCAACTCACAGAATAATTAAAATACTGCGAAAATAATGGGTAACGCTGCGTACAACTACATAGATGTTGTGTTGATTGACTGGTCAAAACAACTGAATAAGTATATGGTGATTCCAAATGAAAACGCAAGAGGGCGCAAGACCAAAAAAACCATATGAGGGCGCAAGACCAGGGCAGGGAGTTAGTCATGAGCATTAATTCCAGACGGTCTCAGTGTCTGTAACTTGGCAATCCAGAACTTCTGCGCAGGATAACAGAGCGTTTTGCTTGGATTTTTTTTTCAATTGGCTGGAGCAAGATGCGTTCACGTAAGATTTCAGATCTGTATTATTAAAACGTGTTGTTCTTGCAGGCAGGGTAGAGACAAGGTAACAATCTATTGTTTGTAGAGACAAAGCCTATTCCGGAGCTTACGGTAACAATCTATAACAATCTATTGATTGTTACCCGTCTCTACATTCCTGTGTCTTAGTGCCGTAGTGTATGCATGCCGAGTGCCAATTAGAATACACCTACTGTGACGGCAGTTTGTCGGGTTGCCATCCAGCCTTATGCCGAAATTCTAAGTTACATTACTATGTTGATCCTGAAGAAGCGAGTAATCTCGAAAAGCTTGAGAAATAAATTTTTACTACAGTAGCTACGTCCACCATCGTAATTTCTTCCGATATGATATATTTGTATCTCACAAACATTGTCTCTATTTCGAGTTCCGTATTTCTGATTGGCCGGCGTTCTTAGTATGCACTTAGACAATGTCGGACTGGAAACACGGTAAGGGAAAATTTAAGTTGATCTCATAAAGACAAACAAAACACTTCGTGACGAAACTTTCCTTTGTCAATGAAGCGGCCCAAACCGAGGGGCCAATCGGGAAAATTTCCGAGCAACTAGGTGAGTTTAAGGCGGACTCAGTTCCAAAGCATCCCCGGTCGATTCGTTCAAGCCAATCGCATTTTTGAGCATTGTCAAGTCGGGGTTTAAATGTTTTTAGCAGGTACAAAGACTTAATCAAAAATAATATTCGATAAAATCTAACATTACTTCTCCCTCCCACTCTTGCAAACGCCCTCCCATGTCTTTCCATTATTGTTTTAAATGTTTTAGCCAGGTATCCCCCCCAAAGCCTTAATCAAATATAATATTACGATAATATAACTTCATGTGTACAGACAAACGATCTTAATGGAATATCCCTGGTTATCGGTAAATCTATAAAGGTAAGGGAAAAGGTAAAGGCAAAGGAAAGGTCGGAAGTGCTAATTGTAAAGCCAGCTAAGCTACCAGATGTTTACGTATGGAAGATTGAAGAGTATGTAAATGTTATTATTGATATGGACCACAACAGCACATTTCGGTTTTAATACAATAACATGTTAATATAATCAATTGAAATCAGTATGGCCACCTTACAATAACGGTCTGATCGTGATCTAGTTTGACTGTCAGGTTGGTATGTGTTGGTGTCTATGCTGGTGTTTTGACCAGTCAAGAAAGTAATTTAACAGATAAGAAATAATTTTTCAAAAAATGTAATAATAAATCATTCTTATCTCCATCAAAGATGGCTTCTGATATTCTAAGTCTGTCATTGATAATTTTTTAACCTAGTATGCCAATGTATGTGGATATGTCTTTTGCAAAGTAAATCAGATAAGTTTTACATATCATTCAGATAATCGAGACATTACTGACTGGCACTTTGCAGCCATATTGGACCCCATCTAGGATGTCATTTTGCAGATATCAATTACTTTGATATGTTTATTTAAACTGCCCCTGTATGAGTTATATGAATACACAAACATTATCGCTCTTGGCTATATGTGTGCTGCTTAGGCCATTGGGTTCATCTTGAATGGTTTATGATTTGATTTATCAATAATCAACATTATTGAAACGCGATTCTATATTGATTCTCAATTGATAATAGGATTGCTAAACATAGTATATATACCAATTTAAACATTCTAAGGAAAAAGTAGATTAAATATCAAAAATATGAGATACTTATGTATAGCGGCCATATTGAAACTCTAAATTAGGTGGTTATGATTTAATGTGGTTACAGTGGATGTTTTGTCTGGGCTTAGCGTTTTATTTATTTTTTTTGCGTTTCTTCGAAACGTTCAAGGTTTTTCCGTCTGAACCCATTTCAGATTCAAGTAACAGGGACCTGGTCTAGAAAATCACAGTTAGCCACAAAACATTATAGTTACGAAGAATGTAACAGGCCACCTGATCTGTACCTAACAATTAGTAATTGGACTTCTAGCATGTCTAGATGGATCAAACTTTTGTCGATCGTTGGATTTCTAATACAATAGATCCGTTAGTTGGCGGAGCGTCTCTTGATCAGACTCTTTTCAAAATAATCGAAACTCTTCATGTGTTAAATATTAAAAATATATATATATATATAATATATATATAATATATTATATCTATATATATATATAATATATATATATATATATTATATATATATATATATATATATATATTTAATCTATTTTAATATAATAAATGGGAGAATATCTGAATATGGCCCACAAGTACTCTGGGCCTCTGTCAATACAATTGAATGAGTTGAATGTGATGAACTATCATAAAGCAAATGTATATTTCTTTTCTCTACCAGTCCCATAACGAAAACAATATAAGTCCCAGCCCTCAGCTGCTCGATTTATTACGTTTGTATTGCCAAATTCATTCAGTATTGTCTGTATAGAGAATTTAAAATTCCATTTCTTACTCGCCACCTTCCTGAAGCACAGGGTTGAAAATGAAGCTACTACATCTTATCATGTTATGATCATCTTGACCTGATTAAGCATTTTCTCTGTCTCAAAAAAATTTTCAAAGCTGTGGAAAGGAACAGAAAATCCTACTGAAAGAAAAATCAAAACCCAGATGTTTACTAAAGCAAAACTATTAGTGTGAGTTCCTGATTTATAATCGTGAGGAGTCCATGTAGTCAAACTGAGCTAAGTTTCCTAACTGTTAAGGATCACATGTCCGCCGATTTTAGCTTAGCGATTATGGAGTATTGAAACCAACTGGTGGAAAGCCTACAATACATCTATTGCAGAAGACAATGCCAGAATGGACTTTATCTGAAGGTTTATTTAAAAAAAACGTCCATAAATAGGTCATGGAAACCTCAACCCTGTGTGACAAAGACACCCTGAAAATCAAAGATGGTATCATATCAAGCAAGAAAGTCAGGCGTTAGATAGAATGTATCCGGGAGACCTGACTCTGCAGATGGTCCATGCGGTCACTGGATCGCTCAATTACAAGGTGCTCAAACTTGCTGCTATGCCTACAGTTGCTTCTGCCAGGGTTGGGTTCTTTCTCAGTGCTAAGAAGACTGAGTATATTACTGTCATGATGAGCAAGCAACCACCAGCCTATATATTTCTAAGATATATACGTAACACAGGAAGGATGGCGATTTCAAATACCTTGAATTGTGGGTTGCAAACCTCCATCAGTAGTTTTCAAGCACCCTCAATTCCGCCTTGGGAATTCCACCAAACCTCCTTCTTCATTGGCGATTTCAACAGCCCTATGGGGCTACACGAAACTAACAAAGGCTGAACCAAGCTGTCGAAGAATGTAGACAGTCAACTTCTACGTCTCCATCACGGACCCAAGCTGCCGCCATCATTTCATAGCGCCCGTTGAAAGAGAGTTACAACCGGATCTAGCTATTGTTTGTAAAACCTCTCTAACCTGTGTAGCAGATTGTTCCTGATCCCGTTCCACTAACTCAACATCGCCCATCGGATTAGTCCACGCTGCAGTAAGACCAAACAAGTGGCCTTTTTAAGCGTCGCTTTAACTACAGGACGACAACTTGGGCAAGGATCCACTGTGACCTGAATCAGATGTGAAGGGAGTGCTCTAAACCCCAATACTATACAACTTTTGCCCAACTAGTGAACAAGAATGCCCGAGATTCATACCCAAGAGCTGTAGGACGGAATATATACCCGGCCTTCCAAGGAATGTGCTGATGAATATCAAGAGTATATCACCATGTTTTGAAACTGATCCTTTTTCGGCTGAAACCTCTAAAGGTGGTGAAGTTTCGGAGAGGATCTTCCCAGGAAAAGATCAAAACCTGGCCTATCTTTAAATTGAATCCACCGATATGACCCATAACAGTAAGAAAGCATAGGTCTTCCATCCGAAAGCTCCGAGGGGATCCAACAAACCTCCACACAGGCAATGTCACACCCCACCAGTTGCCCTCCAAACTTCTTTTAAATGCAAGTGCAGCAAGAAGTTCAAGAAGATCAAACTAGTGGCGACCCTGGTTTCACTCGCCCCTTCAATGACGAATTGGAATCCGGTATTACTAAACTTCAACCAGAAATCAGTAGGCTGACAACATCTCAACTGAGCAGCTAAAACATCTCGTCCCTGTAGCAAAGGAATGGCTTCTTGAGCTCTACAATTGCTGCCTTATTTCCCACTGGTTCCCAAAGATCTGGAGGAAAGCACATGTTATGGCACTCCTAAAGCCTGGGAAAATCCATCCAATCCCAAGAGCTACAGACAAATATCACTCCTCAGCCATACCTCCTCAGCCATAAACTCTTTGTACGTCTCCTGCTCAATCGTATCGCACCTGTGATAGACGAACACCTCAAACTAGAACCAGGCCAGGCAAATCAACAACAAGTCAAGTACTCAACCTAACTCAACACATTGACGATGATTTCGAGAAGGGTATGGTAACCGGAGCTGTGTTCGTCGACCTATCAGCAGCGTACGACACTGTTAATCACAGATGCCTACTCCATAAGATTCTGGGAATTACCAAGGACATCCACTTGACTGAGCTTATCCGAGGATTGCTGGCAAACAGGATGGTCTTTGTTCAGCTAGGAGCGAAGAAGAGCCGATGGCGTAGGTTCAAGAATGGTCTACCACAAGGGAGTGTGCTTGCACCTCTCCTGTTCAACATCTATACCAACGACCAACCTAGGAGTTCAGGAACCTGTCATTTTATTTATGCAGACGATCTTGGAATTAGCGCACAAGATGCTGACTTCACAGTTGTTGAAGAGAGACTCTCCAAAGCTTTGGATGAACTCACTCCTTAGTATGAGGAAAACCACCTACGTGCAGATCCATCTAAGACACAGGTGTGTGTGCTTTCCATCTACGCAACCGTGAAGCCAAACGTCAGCTTAAAGTTACCTGGTCTGGAACACCCCTGGAGCACTGTGATAATGCTCCGTGGACAAGTCTGTGTTGCTGACTTATTGTTCAGTGGACCATATCTTGAGAACCACTCAACCAAAATGAACATTCTTTTTCAGGCAAGACGCTCATTTACCCTTTCTTTATGATAACATAAAATCCACATATATCAAATTAAAAAAGTGGAAATATATCACTTTCAGTTTTTATTTGGTCACCCTGTACAAGTCCCATTGGTTCCTGTACAAAATGGGCGAGATGAAACGTCATTTTGTCCTCAATGGAACATCTCAGACCTTTAAAGGTAACATTCTGTTTGAAGATCATCGTATCTTCTACCCGATCAATCATGAAATCTTACCTCTCTTTCTCATGTTATGTACCGGTGTGAATCCTCCAGCGGGTTGGCGAGTAAGAAATGGATTTTTTTAATTCTATAGAAAATTCTAAATAATCATTTTGCAACCACATGATCAAATCCGTGTCAGCTGAGACACTAATATGAAACCAATTTGAAACAGATTTTCCCTCATGACAAGATTGACAAAGTGGCTTCATCGTCATTTGAAATCAGCAGGTAAATTTGGCCTAGAAACCATCAATAAGCGAGTTCGATAATTCAGGCACTATTGTTGTTCATATGCCGATTGATCTCCGTGACCCATCTCAGCACAATAAAATTCAAGGATTCTGGGATGGGACACGGAGGTCAATCGGGATATGAACATTGTTGTTGCTTATTGTAGCACAGCAGTGCCTGAATTATCGAACTCGCTTATACAATTAATATTGTGCTACAGACAATTTGTAGCTCAGTTCTTGTGCAAGGTCATAATTGTCCTACGGCTGGTCTATTTGTCATGATTACAATTCGATTTTTGGCAATCAAGTTGGAAGATGGCCCGTCTACACCATGACCTTCCAGTGATCCGTAATATTTAATGCTGTGTTTTTGTCTGTTTTCCGTTGTTTTTTACAGCTTAGGAACGTTCTCATACAACGATGATTATGCTACCAAGTTCGGAAAACACGACAGGATAGAAAGAGCTACGTCGTTGATGTAACATGTATATATTTGTAGGCTGTAGATGAACATTGTATATTTTCATAAGCAACGAAGGAGACAAACAATGCGGGTGTTGCAAGACCACGATATTCCACGTCATACTGTAACGTTTTAATAAGGTTGATTGTAAATAAGTCGTAACCAAAAAACATTCAGCAAAATTGTTCCAAAGATTTTCAGCAAAAAGCAAGGTAGTATTTTTGTTGGGTATCGCTTTGTTTGCGATAATAAGACTATATTAACATTCAAATAATGTCACTGATATATGGGAATTCACAGAGGCACGAAATATATATTTCTTTACAGTGCTTGAAGTAGACAATTCAGATATAAATTGCTTAATTTCTTAAAAATCCACAGATGTCAACATATTGCTGATGGAGGTTGATAGCGAATCGAAGGTTCGAAAACAACTCTCTCTCTGAACAAGTCTGACAGTGCACCATACTGTAAACCCCTTAATTGTATGGAGTATATTGTATAGAGTTTACTAAGAGGAATCACTGTACACGTACTAAGTGACAATTAAATACCGCAATTTTTGAATTTCACAGACTTTTCTTCTTTCTTTCTTTTTTTTAGGTGGGGGGGGGGGAAGTTACGCATGAAATAGATATTATTACAGAATACTTTGATTGATTGAAACATTAGTCTAAAATTAGCATACATATTATTTAACATAATACTTGAAGATAATATTTACCTGTAAATCCTACAACTTGTGTTTCTTAATTTGTTCATATGTTTAATATGCTGGCACTCAACTGCCCCTCTCCTCGAACATTTGTTTAGTAAAAATCGAGGAAGATTTTGCCTTTTTCACTAACTTGTTATTCTCCCTTTCATACTCGTCTTTTGCCCATGTGCACCATCATACCGACAACAGCTATATTAGGGTGTATTTATGGTTGTGCATTGTGGGGGTATAAAATTCGTATATCAATGCATTGTGGGAATGTGACATTTAGTAAAGCAATATATTATGGGAATGTGGACCATTGGAATAGTTTGTGTGTCTCTGTGGGGTATGTCCACCCAACACACAACACTCAGTAACATACAGAACATAAGAGTGTATTTTTCTTTTTTTTTAAGCTCAACAATGTCCATTTTAGAAATGCGTAAAAACATAATGTTTCCACGAACCTGCTTCCACAGCATACACTTTGCAAATCATTTTGCTATTTATATCTGCTCTGGAAGGACCAATTTACATATATTTAGCACAAAAATCACCATTTTGTTCATTCTTGTATTTTTTGTGGGGCAATAACTACGACATTTATTTGCCATAGGTTTGTTCACCAATGACGCGCAGTCATCATGCGATGATGGAATTGCTTCTTTTCAGCACATAAAGGGTAAATTATTTTTTTTTCAATTATAAAAATTAATTTAGTTTCATGCATATGAACATACACAAACATAAAAAAAAATATTTCTGGCAACAGGGTTGCTAATTTATATCTTTAAAAATCGTCACACTCCCGTTGGGGGGGGGGGGGGCTAGGGGCCAAAATCATTAACGGCGATAACGTTATCTCATTAACGGGCAATAAATTTTAGTATTTTTTATGGAAAGAAGCGTCATTGATAAGTTACCACAATTATACAAGAAAAAATTGGTTCGAAAATATTTTTCACGAGTGATAGCTCGTCGAAAAACAATTCTTGGGTACCATGGAACCCCCTTAGGCACTTAAGTGTTAATATCAAAGTATAGTTTCAAAGTCTGGCTTTCATGCAAACACAATACCAAATACCACCCAGATTAAAACTGTAGATGGCGCCATAATGAGAAATATGACAGATCATACCTTAAGGGGTTGCACTGAAGTTGTTCTGAGTGCACCTTTTTATAGCTTAAAACCTAGAGTAGCACCAATGTAAAAACACATCACCACACAAGGCAGGGCTTCAGTGCTACCCCGATCACATTTTTTTCTTTGTAACATTCATGGAAACATTAATTTGAAAGCCGTATTTCTTCAGTTATGATATTAATTGAACAGTCTCACTCTCAGAACATATATTCTTTTGAGAATGAGGTCGGAAATTCTGGCAATACATTCATAATTGATCATTGCTATTCTGAAATCTACAAAATTATTGGGTGATCTTGATCGATCTGTACCGATAAATAAGCTTAAGCAAAACATTTGTGGATAATTCTGCCTCTATGATATCTATAAGTTGCTGATAGGTCGACGAATATACGATTCCAGTTACCAAACCCTTCTCGAAACCATCTTCGATGTGTTGAGGTAAGTTGAGTACTTGGCTTGTTGTTGATTTGCCTGGCCGGAAACCTGCTTGTTCTGGTATGAGGTGTTTGTCTATCAAAGGTATGATATAATTGAGCAGGAGAGGTTCAAAGAGCTTGAAGTATGGCTGAGCAGTGATATTGGGGAGGAGAGCTCTTGGGATTAGGTGGCTCTATCTTGCTGTTATGGTTCATATCGGTGGATTTAACCCACCAATAACAAGTCTGAAAGGGTTTCGGAAGCTGCGGTACATGATTTACTGAATCTAGAACATGAAGTTGCCTAATAGGTAAAATCTCTATCTAGCAGCCGCAGCCGAGATAATGTTCACCAAGTAGCGCCAACCCAGGGTTGGTATGCATACTCGTCAGAAAAAAAAAGTCGAATAAGGGTTGAATATTGACTCTGTGGTGTCGAAAGGCGAGCTCGACGTGTTTTTTTTTTTTAAAAGGGTACTTTATTGGAGCAACCTTCGACGTTTAGGGTAGTCATTTCAACCCGCCTTCGCCGATGTCTTTGCCGTTTTTTTTTTTCTAGTCACTTTCCCGGGCTCTTTTCTGCTCGATTATTTTCGTGTTAGTACCCCATTTGCTCAGATCGCATCACCCCTCGAAATTTTATAGCCTCTTTTAAAATCTTGCCGAGATCGTCCCATATAGCATAATGCCATAACGTGTTCGAAGGGCTTGAAACAAGACCAGGCAAGATGATCCCCGGCAATTTTATTTTCACATTGGGCTGACAAAGTCCCGGAACTATGCTAATGGGAATCAACGAAACGGCAGTAACAGCCTGACAGCTTGTTGCGTGGTGTGGATTACAAATTCTGATCGTTGTGACCAGGCTAAGAGCTCTGTTGTGACCTGTTGTGTGATTGAAAGATCGGGGGAAAAGGTACGAACTTAAACTATCTTACACGCAAAAACGGTTTCCATATCATATTTATATGTAATAAGTGATTTTGAAAAAAAATCGTGAGGCGCACTATTTTTCAAAGTGCAAGTGTTCTTAATGAAACAGGAAAGATGGCTTAAAAGTTGCTTAGAATCAGGTGTTTGAAGGGAATCATTTTGTTGTTTAAGGAGGGCAAATAGGGGTATTTGGTGAGCATTTGGTGAGTTGTTAAGCATTAAGGGGTTACGCCGTTAAGGGGTATGTTGTGGTGGGTTACGCCATTAAGGGCCTTGATTTCTCATCTTACGCCATTAAGGGGTGAAAAATTGGTACTGCGGGTGAATCGCCATAAGGTCCAACTTTGAGAGGATGTGATGAGCACGAGTACCACCTTGTTGTGCGAATGCCCCCCCCCCCCCCCACCCCCCGGAGGCCCAAATGGTTCCCTGTGTGTACTAAATTGGGGATGTGAGATAGATCCTGCTGGATATTTCGAGCAATCACATAATTGGGTCATTCTTCGGTCAAGTTTGGGACCAAAAACCGGCGATTTTTTTACTTTCATCCCAATTCTGTTTTGTCAACGACGCCCAATCTTTTATTTACTTTTTTACATTATTAATAACCTTCAGTCCAAACCTAACCAAAAATATGGTCCAACTTTTGGTAGGTGGTATTGTCATGGTTGCCCCCAAAGTTTGGTAACGTGTGTGCCTTCTGATGGTCACAAAACGTGACCGAACTTTATTTGGCCCCATGACAAAATAACCAATCAAAGGAGTTGCGTTTTTACCTTGGTAATATGGCGGGAAACAAGGCATGACACTCGGCGGCTCAGACCCGCTATCAATTGTTCTTCTTTGTTCAACTGTCCATTAAAGTTACGAAAGCGGTCAGAGACCGCTTATTTAAAAACTATGAATATCATCACACCGTATTTTCCGAAAGTGTTCTCTGGACACTTCCGGAGAAAATAACGGTTGATTATGAATATTCATAGTTATCCAAATAGAGGACAATTGAACAAAGGAAAATTCTGGAAACACCTCGGCCTCAGGTGGTTACAAATGAAAGAGAAATATAACATAGTGAAAGAACTCAACATAAAAGCTAATTGTGAAAACAGATTGCCATCTACTTGTTTAGCTATCTGTCGATTACGATTCAGCCAAAGTAGCGATGGTAGTTATGCAAATTTCTTCTCACTATTTTAAAGCGGACAATTCGAACACTTTTGCTCATTTATTGTTGAAATAAACAACGATGAAAGAATGTGATTGTCGGATTACATATGCTGGTTAGATAATACATGTATATGGCCATGCGTTTGAACCATGAGCTGATATTTTTTGTGTTCTGGTTCAATTCTTTACACATCGTGATGTCCTACATAGACAAAAATACATATCAAATTAAAGGTATTGACGCAGCTCTTTTAAGGGTGCCTAAAGTTTGATTACACAAGGTACACTTCTAGAGTTATGGTCATTTTATTGTGAATAATTGTGAGCGAGGAGCCGCTGGCTCGCACGCGGTGGGCTCCACGCAGCAAAAAAAAAAAAATTTAAAATAAAGCGTCTTTTTAAAAAACCAATAGCTTAAAGCTCACCATGAATGAAAGATTTTGAAATACAGCTAATTTAAGTTTATGTGATCAATGGCATGTGAAAAAAAATTGTTAGTATTGATTGTAAACTATTTAATAACAAGTAACTTTTAGTTTGTAGAATCCTGAAGTAGATAGCGAATTTGAGGGTTAATAAATTGTGCGGCAAAATTTGCAGCATGTTCTTTTGCTGTTGATGTGTACTGGTTAGGTGAAATTCATAATAGGGTCTATTTTGACCAAATAGATATCTAGCTAAAAATAAACAAACCCGAGTTGAGTACATCAGGAGGCATGATTGAAACTGAATGAAAATACCCATGCCCAGAATATGGACATCATATTCCCTGGACAAAGCATCAAGGGCCTATTACTATACCTCTACAAAAAAACCACAAAAGAGGTTGTTGTTATTATAAAGAAATTCAAACGGAAGCAAAATTGCCCAAGGGAAAGTCTCTGTAGTAGATGTGGACTTACAAAGCACAAGAGAAAGAGAAATCACCAGAGCAGTATCTTCTGAAGTCAGTTGATGAATGCGGAATCATGTGCTCCATTTCCCATTTGGATAGATATTTTTATAGTTTAAGCTGTGCCCTGATGTTTAAAAAGGTAATCTAGGTGGTTTATCCTTGCATCAATCATTATTACCCAAGACAAAAAATAAATGCCACCTGTGATACAGAAATGCCTTTTGGTCAGCGACTGGAGAGGATCGCGACATTTATTTCATTGCAAATATAGGATTAAGCCATATAAAGCATTCGCACGGATGAAATTTGCACGGATATGTGCAAAAGCCTAGAGTGAAAATAAACCTCCCCGCAAGTTTACAGGGGGCCAACAAAATTATTGACCAGAGGGAAAATACCCTCCCCTGATAAACAGGAGACAAGTAATGTGCAATTAGAATTGAATAAAAGCCCAGAGTGATATTCCCTCCCCTGAATAGCCAGGGAGCCAAAATGCATTTAGGTAAAGCACCAAAGCAAAGACGCGGATATTATTTAAATTCAAAATGGAAATTTTAATGGTTGGAGGAAAGCGATTGCTACTCCCAGAGATCCACAGGTGAAGACCTGAAAAGCATGTAATAGGCAAGCGGAAGCATGTGATGCAGAATTATATGGCTGAAAAACTACAGATTCTATTTTCATAATTATCCTACATAATTATCATGGTGCTTGCTTCAGGGCGGACATGCCAATTCAAATTCAGAGATGAATGGACCTGAAAGATATAAAGTGCACAATAGATATATGAATAACAGTGCAATCAAATAAGTTATTAAATTAAAGCTATTCGCCATAAACAAATAATCTAGCAAGATGATTTTTTTTTTTTTTTTTATGAAGCATGAAATTGACCTCAAATAAATGAAATGGGGCTATCATTAAGCAGCCTTAAAACGCCATTACAAATATGAAAATTACCAAAAATTTAAAGGCTCATAAACCTTGCACTTTACAGAATATAAAATACCAAAAAAAGGGATCCCACCAATGGCAAACGCTTTAATAAAGGCTGCCATCAAAACTAGGCGGGCGTGGTGGGAGGGAAGAAAAAAATGAATGCGATCCTTGCTCAACGCAGTTGCTGACAATGACTGACATTTCCGTGGAATCATGGTGTCGCACAAGAACCCAGTATAGAGCGTGCACGCGATTGGCTCACGAAAATGTTAACAGTGGACAAAAGACGGCCCGTGATTGGCGGTAAACGCAGAGTAACAGAATGCAATCAATAGCCTATACCAATTTTTTAAAATAAATGCACTGTGATATCAGAAATGCTTTCTGTCAGCGACTGGGAGAGGATCGCGACATTTATTTCAATTTGCAAATATAGGAATTCAGCCATATAAAGCAATTTCGCACGGATGAATTTTGCACGGATATGGTTGGGCAAAGCCCTAGAGTGGCCAATACCCCTTCTTCCCCGCAATTTTACGGGGGCCAACAACATAATGCCCAGAGTGAAGATACCCCCCTGTCAAAACATGGACCAAATGTGCATTAGAATTATAATAAAAGCCCAGAGTGATAATACCCTAATACCCTCCCCTGATCGCCAGGAGCAAAATGCTTTTTAAGGTAAAGCACAAAAGCAAGCCGCGGATTTATTTAAATTCAATGGCAATTTTATTGTGTGGAAGCGAGCTACCCCAAGATCCACAGTGAGACATGAAAAGCATGTAATAGGCAAGCGGAAGCGTGTGCATGCAGAATTATATGGCTGAAAACTACAAGTTCTCATTTCATATTATACTACCTAATTATCATGGTGCTCCTGCTTCCAGGTCGACATGCCCAATTTCACAACTTTCAGCAGGTAATGGACCTGAAAATTAAGTGCAATAATCTAATATAAATCATGTGCCATCAAATAAGTTATTAAACTTTAAGCTATTCTGCCAAACAAGTTGCTTATCCAGAAATGAAGCAACTGAAATTTAAAACCCTCCCCCTCCCCACTCAAATTAACAAAGACCTACACATCAGCAAATCTGCTGGATACGATAATTTGTGTGGATTTCATTGAAATACAGTAGTGCATTGGACAGAGTTTGCCTGAACAATGACAAGCCAAAATCTGAAAAGATAGTGCAATCGTACTGAAAATCGATTGCCATCAGTGGTGCCCGTTACTTACTATGAAATATGAAGCGTGTGTGATCACATGAACATTATCCACAATTTCCCGTCTGCATACCTGGTGAGCCATTTTATTACTATTCCTTTGTACTCTAAGACCCTGCCCTTCAGACCTCATCAGCAGAGGCCAAACCTTATCAAAATGTCGACCATATGATCCCATAGTGTTAGGTATAAGCCTGGCGTATGCCTAACAAGTTCTCTCTTACTCTTTGCCTAATTTCCCAATTTGGGCTCTTAAGGATATCATTTGTTCCTACATGTAACTCCAATGGTTTGTTTGGATCTGCTATTCCCTGCGGTTGCAAACTTCTGGTCATGCGAATTTAACCAAGCCAGCGCATCTTGCTCCTGAGAGAACCATTCCAGGTGGTTGACCTCCGCCATGCAACTGAGCGCAAGTCTTACCGGCAATGCGTAATGATGAGTCACCAACAAAACATGTCCAACAACTTGTATCTGAAAGATAATGAAAACTATCTGAGTAAGGTGTCAAAAATAGTAATTACAACCTTACACAAATTAACACAATACTAACATATCTGTAACATGTGAACTGTGTAATTGTTACGAGAAAAAGCCCGAATGGTGCCAATTTTTAGAGCAGGTGAATACCTGTACTAGAAAGTAACACAAAACATTTTCCCAACTTAAAATACAACGCCATAAAAATGCACTTGTAGAACTCGTATGCCTCGCTATAGCATGAGCAGTGACTACCTGGAAAGGAAACTAATAAATATTAAATGTGGTGACCAACTAGAATCTACAAGAATTACTTATGGCAAAAGGCCGAATGTAAAGCTGCATTGCTGACGACGTCCATCTACCCCTCCTCATATTTCCTCTTCTGAAAACCCACATAAAGAATCGGCCGAGCTGCCCCTATCCTGAAGCTTATTGCGAGCTGAAATGGTCAGGAGATAAACCCAACATTTGACTGCTTCTTTGAGCTCCTAATTGAAACGAACTAAAATAGTTAAGGGCTCCCCGTTAATGAATAAATAGTGGCCCATCCCCTTTGGTACGAACCACTAAAAAGTCCAAATCCCCTTAACTGGGCAAAAATGTGGATCACCCACCTGAAGCGCAAATTTTTAGCCTTGTACCAGAACCCCTCTGATCAGTTCAGAATAACGGACTGAAATTCCAGAAACATTGGAAATGGAAACGATGTCGCACAAAGACAAAGTTCCCTTGGTACCGGCATGCTTCTTTTTATTAATGCAAGGTGAATTTACTCACCTAAAGCCAAAAAGGCCAAATAAAAAGGCCTGCCCTAAATAACTAAAATTCATATTTAAGATGACGTAATGAATGCAAACTCAAACAGTGGGCTGTGATTGGAATCCTTTCATCGCTCTTGGGTTTGACCTACTGCAACCTTCTTTCAATTTCTTAACATAAAACTTTCAGTCAGTGTTGGCCATCCATTAACTTTATGGACAAATGCTAAGGCCGAAATTTGTGGCAATTGATGACGATTGAGCCCTGCCTGATATGTAAAAAGAAATGTATGCAATTAAATCATTCACTGAAATTGCCAAGTTGTGCAAAATTGAATTGTTTCTAAATTCAATAAAGACTCAACAGATTTCCTTGTAGGATGACAAGTTGAACGGAGCTAAGGAACAATTAACAGCGTTTACTCGCATTTTCTAGAGCCTCCACTAATTCTGGAACTGGAGTCCAGTACTCCTCTCTGCATCTGGAACTTCTCTCTGAACGGCCCATCCGGATCGAGAAAGCGCATCGTGCACTATGATTACTTGCCCTGGATAAATGCCTAGCACAAAAGGCACATTAAACTTCAGACATTGTACAACAAGAAATCTAAGCATTTCATGATGTGAGGGCACTTTAGAAGTTTTGGTTTATTGACATAGATACAGCTGAAATAATTGTCTGACCTAAGAAACGAATGCGTTTTTCCCTTTTAAATTGTAAGTAACCCCATAACAACAGACTGTAAACCAAAATGGGGGAAACTCTCAAGCCGGCTAATCGATTTTCCTTCTTTACCTTAACCCCACCTCATTTGGCCAACGACCCTGGAACCATTTGCGCCTCAAGTACCCCCCAAACCCTATCCACCACTGGCATCTGTGAACAACTGTAAATCCTCTTCACCTACCCATATCTGATCGGGAATAATGGATGTTCCTTAAAGTTATTTAAAAACAACACCACATTTCTAATCACACTAGACTCCCGAGATAACATGATCCTTTTGTTTTGGATTTTAACGCCACATGTCAAATCAATAGGCGTCTCAGAAAGGTCGGCCAGGTGATAACGGCCTTACAACAAAGGAAAGAGAACCAATGACTGATGTAGTTCGTCTCTCAAGGTGCATGTTATTTTCAGCCCAGATAAACCGAGATTCAACTTTCTCTTAATTTTGACCAGCTTTGCATGCGGAATAGCAATAATCTGTTTAACTGAGTCTATTTCACGGCCCAAATAAACAACATTTTTAGAAGGCCCAACCAGACTATCCCTAGCCAACGGAACAACTCCATTTCTCATCTCACGGTACGCTCAACGCTTCGCATAAGATGATACGCACGACACTTACTACCCTCGTTAAAAATCCCAGTCATGAAGTAATCATCGCGTGTTGTAATTCTATCCGAAACAGCCATCTTTTTTTGCCGCCCATTCTAAAAAAGTGGAGGAGAACTTTTCAAAAATAGCCGGCGAGCAGGATGCCCCCATAGGGAGTGCTTTATATCGAGACCATAAACATTTCTTTACCCTTCATGCCCTAAAATTGAAATTCATCTGATTTACAGGTTAGTAATCTGAAAGCGGAACTCGATAGCCACTTTAAGCCATGTGCGCCCCCTTTGCCAACCCTGTACAACCAATTGAACTGCACAATCAAACTATTATATTTGTTACCCGCTCGCATACTTTTGGGTCGATTCCATCCTTCACTGACTCCCCCTCTGGGAAGGAAATGTGTTGGATCAAACTAAATGTACCAGGTTCAGCGACTTGGTACACATATTGTGAGATAATCATATTATCAATAGGTCGACGAGGAAAGGGGCCTGCAATGCGCTTTAAAAGCGTTAATTTCCTTGATAACTTCTCAATTGCTCTAACCCAGTTTAAAACCAAAGTAAAACCCTCGCGCAAAAGGATTGCAGCATTTTTATATCTGGATAAATCGCACAGAGGGATCAATGCATCCAACTTTATTGGCGAAGGATATTTACCACACGTGCAAACATGTGACAGACGAAACCAAGCTGAAAATGAGCTAGTTGGACTTTTTGCACTGTTTTTCTCCATGACCCAATTTTCTGTTCATTGATGCACTTGTGGTAGTACAAACACCCTTGCGGTGGCAAGTCCCTCTGATGAAGTCGAACAAACTTCATTCGACTTCCTACCAGCTTGTCCGACACCATAACCTTTGTGATCGACTAGGGAATTGGGCACGAAACCCCTGGTTGGCGGCCCTGGGGCGAAATCTATTGAAAGTGGCCGGGCCTGAACATGCCTGAAAACATTGTACAGGCCACAGTTCCCCGTCAATCATGGCTCAAGAACGGAATCTTGACGATCCTGCATGCGTATGCGGAATGTTGATCAGAAGATCTCCAACCCAACCCCCAAAATCGTGAAAGCTGCAGTCCTAACGGTGTGCATATACTTAAAGATCTCCTGTGTACTATTGGATGAGCTTCCAATACCAGCTTGCATAAACCTAGAATGCATCTGTCTGCATGAATCGGGTATCCATTGCTTTTTTGTATTGTTTTGCCAAACCAGTTGGCCAGATTGATTTACTGACAAGGCAAAAGTTTTGCTTGTCAAGCTGTTGCATTAGTGGGTCCCCTTTTCTAATAACGGTGCCAATCGACATCCTCCCCTTAACTATCTTTGCTTTTATGTTTGGACACCAGTACCTAATGGATTGCAAATGGCATTAATAGGTGTGAAACCAAGCTGGAATTGACTAGACATATTTAATTTAAGTGGAATGGGCTTTACCGAACACGAATTAAAAAACCCGCCAACTGCCATTAGGGCCATTTAGCACTCGTAACCCTATGATTAGGGATGCCATTGATTATTAACCACTGAACTGACCAACAAATTGTTTGCCATTGGTATTATTATTTGGCCCCCCTTTTTTTTTAAAAGATTGGGAAGATTAACACTCACTTGTATAACACTAGTACTATCAAAATTACCTTGAAGCAATCGATCTGCAGGTACTTGAGGCTAACTGTTGAGGTTGCACAAAACGTTGCTGGCCTTGAGCTTGTTGAAACTGTTTAACTTCAGTCAAGGTCTGACCAAATTGATTTTGTTGCAGTCCTTGAACCTGTTGGCCCCGTTGCGGAGCTTGAAGCTTTTGAAAAGGCAGCTGAGCTTGACCTTGTCCGGCTAAATTTATACCATCGCCCTGAATCGGCTGCTGTTGTACACCCTGGGCTGATTGCGCGTGTACTGGTTCTGGATGAGTAACTACCCTTTGTTGTTGGTGACAAGCTTGTTTGATCGACGTTCTGCTGTATTTGTTGTACTATCGGTACATCTTGCTGAACTGTATTTTTGTTGATGTACCTCAGTGGTAGAAAACAAATTGTTCATGTGAAGGTGGATTCTGAACCCCCTTCAAATTCCTGTGGGGTTCCACAAGGCAGCATTTTGGGCCCCCTTCTTTTTCTATGCTATATAAATGACATGGCCGCCAGTGTCGATTGCAAACTCCTGCTTTATGCAGACGATAGCGCTCTCTTGGTTCTGACAAAAATCCCCAGTGCATTGCAGACAAACTTAGCAAAGAATGGAGTCCATAAGCCGTCAGTGGCTGGTAGATAACTTAAGCTTTCTTACAATCTTGGTAAGACAGAATGGTTCTCTTGGTTTCAAAAAGACAACTCAAAAAGGTCAACAATTTTTCAGTTTCATGTGATGGTACCCAAATTAAGCCGGCTGATTCTGCTAAATATTTAGGGTTAACTCTTGATCAATCTTTGTCTGGGGAAAAAATTGCCTGTGATATCCTTAAAAAAGCTGGTGCGAGGCTTGGATTTCTCTACAGACATGCTCATTTGTTAAGTGAGAAAACTCGCAAAACATTGAGCACTGCACTTATTTTTATGTCCACTATGATTATTCGTGTTCCTCATGGTATACAAGTCTTTCTCAATATTATAAAAATAAGCTTCAACAATGCATAATAAGGTAGTTCGGTTTATTTTGAATATGGGTCCTTGCACTCACATTGGACAGAAGGAGTTGGAGAGAGCCGGGTTGCTTTAAGTAAAAGACAGGGTCATTCAGATGAAATTGAACCATGTTTTTAAAATTTTTTAAGGGTTACTGCCTCGCATATTCCTTAATGCTCAATTTACCCGTGCTATATCTGTTCACAACTATAATACCAGGGGTAGCCCATACAATTCATTGTCCCTAGGATCAAAGGTCGAGCTAGCCATACATTTTTCTATACTGCAATTCATCATTGGAATTTCCTACCCAATTCCATTAAAGAAATTGGTAATTTGGCTCATTTCAAACTTGCCGTTAAAAAACATATTTCTGAGCAAGCAAGGCTAGCTGAACATAACCCAATGCATCATAATAGATATTAGCTTCAATTATTTATTTTTCTGTTTTGTTTTTTGCAATTCATTGCTTTTTGGCAGTCCACTGTTTTTATAAAAATGTTTTGCCCATGCCTGCCTCTCTGTTGCTGCTTTTTCTGCATAAGGACCCCAATTGGAATTAAGCTTTTTGTAAAAAAGGCTTTTTGGGCTATCCTTGTACTACTGGTTTATTTTTTTCCATTTTCCTCACTTTGAAATAGTTCTCTCCGGTACCCACTCACATTGTATACCCTAGATTTTATAATTTTTGTTATTATACAGTGCAATCTTTTGTATAGGTTATGAGTATTTTTCTTTGTTATCATCATTTTTTAATGTATAAGTACTGAATAAAATGAAATGAAATGAAGGTGATCATCTTGTTGTACCGTACCTGGCTGTTGTTGTTGATCACGCGCTTCAACTTGTTGAGCTTGCACACCACGTTCGTCATTATGACGCGTTGATGCCTGGTTCTGATCAACTCCCCACGAATTTAGCAACCCCTCCATAGCTCTAGTTTGAGCCCTAGTTTGTCTGGTAGTGCTTGATCTCGTTGTAGTTCCGCTACCGGATGTACTAGTACGATCTTGCGATTGAATTCTTGATTTCTCAACCCGTTTTTGAAGTCTCTTCGTGGTTTTTTGCGACCCATTGTCAAGTTTGGGTTTTAACAAAACACCGCGAGAAAACTGTCTGAATTAGCGAAGCTTGTATGTAGAAGCAACGTACCGCAACCTATTACGATGTAAACAACGATGAATATACCGATGTAAACGCAAAAAGTCAACAGAACAACGCTCCTAAGAAAAAATAATGCGATCCTTTCTCCACGCAGTGCTGACAATGAATGACATTTTCCTGGAATCATGGTGTCGCACGAACAAAAGAGTGTGCACGCGATTGGCTCACAAAAATGTAAACAGTGGACAAAAGACGGCCCGTGATTGGCGGTAACGCAGAGTAACAAGATGCAATCAATAGCCTATACCAATATTTTGCAGGGGTTAAACTAGTTTTCTCTCGATAAACGAATAAAACTTTATTACTTGATAGGCCAGTCAAAATAGAATGAATGCTTCCCTAACCCAACACTAATTGCAACAGAATCAATTCCAACCGAATTATTGAGAATACCTTAAAAAACAACATATCAAAATTTTACTAGCATCAAAGGAGTGGGACATGAATTTTAAGGGGGTGGGTGGGAAGGTTATACAGGCGGTAAAAATATGAAAGTATCAAAACGCGTCGAAAAGTATGCCAACGGGTTCGGGTTACATTTCCAGGATTAAAAAAAGTATAAAGTTCAATAGTTTAGTTAGAGTCAAAATAGGCGTTCAAGGTCCACAATGGGGGGTAGAATTTGCAGATAATACTCCGTTCTTATAAACAATGGTGTAAAATTGTTCGTCTAATGGTACAAAACTCGAAAATATCTGGTTGGCACCATCTAATTTTTGCTATTGGAATGCAAATGTGACTGGGGGCTACATGGTCTATGGGAGGTCACTAGTCATAGCTCTGTATTCTTATATGAAAGTTCAAACAAGAATCTTATTTACATTTACTTATCTAGTGGGACAAATTTAACAGTTTACAACCAGTCCGATCAAAATCGTACCATTCTATGAATTTTACCTCAGGATGACATTGAAACTGTTATGAGCCTATTATACTAAAACTATAACGCGTAGATAGGGCAAACTATACATTTTTTAAACTTAGGAGTAGCCCAATAAATTGTACATCATTTTAAATCAATTCGAACAATTCTATTTTTTACCCCTATACAAACGTTGCCCCCTTATTTCTACATGTTCCACTAGGTTGATTTTGGTAGACTTTAATATATTATTTTTGGACTATTTCAGAGTATATTAACACCAAAATTGTTTCTGTTTGCAATTTGTGTGGGGTCAAATCATACAATTATTGGACTATGAGTAATTACAAATAACATGCTTTTTGTACACTTAGAGTATAAATATTAACAATTCATTAAAGATGTTACGAACATTTCTTATTTCCGAAAACATAGCGCAAACATGTTGGCGCAAAAAAAAAAATATAGGAGGTAGCATAGTAAAAGTATTTTTTTCAGAAGCTCTAAGTCTGTAAATGTCAAATATGGTGTTTTTTAATTGGGTGTAAGACAAAAATAAAATATTTCCAGAAATTCAAAACAGTTCATAATTTTTTTTCTCACTTTGCCATCAATATTTCCTAACCCTTGACCCACATGAAATAATTCCATTTTTGAATTCCTTGTGAAAATTCCTTTCAGAATATGTAATATTTTCCTATGGTAGGATACACTGTTACTAAATAATGATGTTCAACCAAAAATCGGCCATTTTTTTGGAAGTTACAAAATCTAGACATATGAGTCATGCAATCCTCCCAGCCCTCCCCTAGGGGTGCTGCGTGGACTCATATGTCAGACTTAGTCACATGCGACAAAACACGTTACATTTGCAGCACGATGGTATTTGCACTGTATGTCGGGAACGCAAACAATGTAATGTATGGTTTGGCCAGTTTAAAGAGTTTCTCCTATCGAAAAGACAAGCAATCTGCGTTGGCTTTCCCATATTGACAAATTGAAAGAGGACAAAAGAGTCGCCTGCTATTGTGTTATCAATAGTACCACGTGTAAGAAAACCCCGTACAATGAACAACTATTGACATATTATGTAAACTGGTTATAAATAGTCTTGACTTACAACAATACACTATCCTACCACGATATTAACTTTATAAGCTTGTTAGCCACTATGAGCAGGGGGCATGCTAATCACCAAGGGCCTGAGTTCACTATCCTTGATGTGCAACATGTTTAACGACAGCCTGACTATGCATGTTCTGGGTATCATAATCATACTAAAACAGGGGTGTATTTGCTCAATATACTGGTGTTGGAAAGTTATTGAAATGCGTCCATTGAATTGAGAGTTTAATTAGCTCATGTCCCTAAAATTTTCCCTTTTTGACTTTTGAGCAGTTCAACCCAAAAAAGAGACTTAATTGTCAAGATTTCTCTACATTTAGGAGGACCTTTTTAAATCAAACAATTATCAAAAGTGGACCTTTACCATTTTGTGTATAATCATCACATTTTTGGTGTTTTGGTCAAACACCACAAACATCCTATGATTTAGTGTACAAACTTTAAGCTCTCAGTTGGCGGGCACACTCACGGGGGAGGGCAGGGGAATTTGCGCCCCTAATATTTTTTCTTGACCCCCAGCCCCACCCACCCCCCCCCACCTCGGCCAGAAAAAAGACGGATTTTTTGGCAAAAATCAGCGATCTCCAATTTTGGGCAAATATCAGCGATTTCCTTGGCAACATTTGGAATTTTTTCGGGCCAAAATTTGAAGTTTTTCCCCCAAAAAATTAACTTCCACTCCCCGGTTTTCCCCCAGAAAATGAGTCTGGTGCCGCCACTAACGCTCATGGGGGCTCCCCCTTGCCGACATGCGAATGAAGTTTATTTTGGTGGAGGTTATTATTTTTGACAAGTTGTACACTTTTAGACTAGGCAAGACAATTGATTGACATTGGGGCCTGGGTTTGGAAGCCAGCCTTACACCTCATATCCATTTCATTTCATTATGTGACCCCGTCCCCGGGTATACGTCGCGTAATTATTCCCTAATGCTGTCACAACACAAAAACCATCTAACAGTACAACGTTTACAATCGCGTACAGGGCCGGAGCCAGGGTGGGTGCGGGGGGTGCGACGCACCCCCAAAAGACAGTTCCGCTTTATGACCCTGTAGAAGGTTCCTCTTTGCCACCGTTGAACGGTCGGTGGTTGTCAATTAAAAGTTCTGTGTTAATTGGGTTTGTGCATTTTATATTAATGACTAAGTAGCTGTTAACCATCGTATTACGATTGCCGTTGTTTCTCTACTTCCAATTTGGATACGACGGTGAAAAATTTTGGGTCAAACGGCGAGTCGCAACGAGCCGACAAAGTTTTTTTTTTGTACGCAAAAGGTCCTCTTCTGACAAATCGCCCCCCCCGCATAAATTCCTGGCAACGGGCCTGATCGCGTAACCAATGATCAACTTGGCAACGGGGTAGTTGAAAACGGCAGCGTCCAATTTTGCTTCCACCACGTGCGTACACATTAAAATGATACAAGCAAATTTAAATGCCATTAAAACCTAGGGGTGTCCACCTGAAAAACAAAAACTGTCATCTCTAAAGACATATTTCTACATCAAATGGTGACAAATCTTTCGTGTACACCCTCTAGAATTTTTTGTAAAACTATGGTTAAAGTTGCAAGCAAATTTCGCATTTTTGCATTGCGATGATCAAACTCTCGTTTTGGGTTGGGGGGGGGGAAAAAGGGAATTATGGGTAGTCTGGCAGTCAAAATTTAATCAACGACAGCAGTTTTGATTAGTCTCAGCTAGGGGTCACGCAGGCGGCGGTTTTTAGCCCTCCCTGAAGAAATTAATGAATTTGAAAAGGGCGCATCTATTGGTGAACCCAGGTCTGGTAACAGATACCAATTTAATTTGAGCATACACAATTTCGTGTTTTTTAATTATTCAAAGCATTTTTAAAACATCCGCACAACATCTCAATTGGTTAATGTTAGAAAACAGTACATACAAAATAAATTTGCGAGAAAACAAATATCCAACAGAATGGAGAATGAAAATACCTAACTTGTTGAATATTGGACTACAAAGTAAATTACATATTAACAATGGCGATCCGGTCCGTTACCCGTAGATTTATAACTCCGTAGGATTAAATGGTAAGAACGAAAGGGGGATCAAATTAGAGGTCGCATTTCGTTAACCTGTCAGACTATAGATTTTCAATAGCTTTCAATACGTGTATACGCGATTGTCTACAAGAGCTTCGCTTCACTCTCGCTTATTAACAATTTTCAAGGTAATTTACCAGGTCCATCTAAGGCATCCAAGGTCAATCAAGGGTCCAATCAATGAAAATGCTTGGATAGTCATCAACTCGTAGGTGTGGTCAACATCAGTGCTGAAATTGTTGAAGTCATTCCAGGTTATGTGGGTTCATAAATTTGGTGGTGTGGAGTTCCCGTACCTACCGATCTGACCCCTTTTTTTTCGTCACAATTATGAATTCGGAACCTTCACGGAATAAAGCACATTTTTCCGTTAAGGTTCAAATTCTAATGTGTCATAAGTGTGTCAGATGGGCAGGATACGGAAACTCCCTTGGTGGGTGTCGTTAACTTATAACAAACCTTCAGGTTTCATATATTTATAAGCCAGGGGAAATTTGCAAGTTTCAACTTGCAAGTGTTTTTTCTTTTTTTACTCTTACCTGGCCCCTCCGGCGCACCCTAAATACACCATTGTATTGACGAATGAGTTGATTCATTATTGCTAATAGCACAGTGGATTGGTGAAAGATTGTCATTTGATGACCAATCTGTCACATTATTAGCTTGACGGTTGGGGGAAATGCAAGGTTCCATAGAAGCAAATTCGTCCAATTTGCCTCTAATCTTGTTAAAACCCTACACTGTTTAAAATTTCCGTAAAATTAAGAAAACAGATTTTCCGTAAATTTTTACGGAAAATTCTGTATGGGAGAAAACAATAACCATAAAAAAACAAAAACATAAAAATGTTAATGTACGGAAATATTTCAAAAATTTCTGGCAGCATAATTTCAGGACTTTTTTTTTTTGTTCCGTAATTTTAAATGGGGAACGAAACTCTGTTAGAATACACATTTTTTTTCCGTAATATGAGACAATTTACATGATTTACAACAAACAAAAGAACTTAAAAACAAAATTTCTGTAAATTTACCTTTAAACTAAAAATGTCTGGAATACTTCTGCCAGAAATTTCCGTAAATTTACGGAATATTTTTTAACCGTGTACCAATTGTTCGTCATGTTATAAGGATTCCAGCTATGTAAAAACTTGCCCTTATGCAACCTATGGTTTTTGGAGTTATGGGGTCAAAATTATAAAATAGCACACATCAACTTCTGGTTGTGCAGGCATAACGAAAGTAAAGTTGCTTCCATTTGGGTAAGAAATGTCTCAAATTTTTTCATATTGGCCAAGCAGAAAAATGATTTGACTATATCACATGTTCTGTATCCGGGTAGGGTATAAGAAGGCCATATTATAGTCACCATGGTTTCACTCAATGTGCACTGGATTTACATATGCTTCTGACTTATTTGGTCCCGTAGCATGATAACTGAACACTGTTTCCTTTTTCTTTGTCTTATCATCATGTATATGTTCATGGATAACTATTTTTATAAAGCAAAATACCAAAATTTTGCCTCAAAAAAAAAAAAAAAAAAAAAAAATATAGGAGGTAGCATAGTAAAAGTATTTATTTTCAGAAAGCTCTAAGTCTGTAAATGTCAAATATGGTGTTTTTTTAATGTAGGGTGTAAGACAAAAATAAAATATTTCCATGAACTTCAAAAAATGTTCATAATTTTTTTTCTCACTTTGCCAGCAATATTTTCCTAACCATTGACCCTACATGAAAAATAATTCCATTTTTGAATTCCTTGTGAAATTTCCTTTCAGAATATGTATACTTTTCCTATGGTAGGATACACTGTTACTAAATAATGATGTTCAACCAAAAATCGGCACATTTTTTGGAAGTAAAAAAGTCACTTTTTGATGTCACATGAAAATTCCCCAGTTAAAAACGCATGGCCATATTGTAAACGAATCAGCCAAGATAGTGATTCAAAGTCATAGAAATATTCAGGTAATTCAATACAAAAGCTTATTGTGATTGTCGGATTACCATCTTCTGTTTAGGTAATATTGTATATCGACAACGAATCAGCCGAGCTTGTGATTCAAAGTCATGGAAATCTTCAAAAAGACAATTTAAACATGTTACTTTTACTTTAAAATGGTAACAATTGAAAACTTGCTACCCGTAACGCCAGATCACTGAATACGGGATTTAAAAATAAATTGAGGGAGAAACGTTTAAAAAGAGCAGGGAATTCTTGCCTTTGTTTTCTTTATGCGCAATCGACTGCTAGTGACAGCGTAAGACATAGCCTATTTAAGAATTATCTAAGAGAAGATATCTTAGCTAAAACTTCTTAAGCACTAACCTGCGTAACACGCATTCGGTAGTGCACCGCGGATGACTCTGTATCAAGATCTTTAATTCGCGGTGTCAGAATCCGGGGTCAGATATACGTGTGAAAGGGTTATTTGAACTGAACCTACTTAAATATCCAAACCTGCCTACTAAATAACCATTAGACCGACTTAATCAATCAATAGGATAATCTTCTCAACAGATGGGACCATTTCTAAATCAGATCAGGCTTTCCTCGACAATAAGATTATCTCTCCAGAAGAGTCGACTAGACCTTGGTGTTAGACTCCTGCAAAAGTGAACATAACAGCTCAATTGGTGTTTTTAATTAAGAAAAAACGTAACGCTGCTTCAAAGATATTTAAAAAAAACCCCGAAATATATTGGCCCCCTGCCCTGTGAAACTCGGTGTCGTCATGTGCTAGCCTAGTCGCCGTAACAATTGTTTGAACTAAGCGTGCACGCAGTATACCGGCTTGTGCAACCAGTACACGGGCGTGATCGCGTACCTATTTTAATCGTTTTGTTTATGCGCTGTCTACAGCAGTGCGACCTTTACGCACACACGCAGCAGATTGAGTAATAATAATTGTTTGAACTGATTGGAACAAACTATAGTATAAATTGTTTGTCAAAAGGGTCAAAAGGTCCACTTTTTGTGGGCCGCCAGCTATAGCTGGCAGGACCACTTAGCAATCCGTTGTGCGTGTGTATG